>JAVKPL010008051.1:0-32774 GCA_032173675.1 Gastrolobium villosum | reverse complement strand
CATTGCTATATCACTCATTAGTCTATATCGTCTCTGAATAAAGAAACAGACAAAGAGAGAGAAGCATGGAGGTAGAGTTTGCGAAGATTGAGGTCCAAGACCAATTTGAGGATAATGAGTTTGATCTCGTGAATTACGAGTTTGATGCTCCTCGGTTCTGCTATTCCACCCCGCCCGAGACCTTTTTGACGCTGCTGAAGCAGAACAGTGGTTTGAATCACTGCGGATTATCCACCTTCACGTAACAATTTAAGGGGAAAATCAAACCTCTGTTATGTTTTTGTTTTCGTGAATGATGATGTTTTGTTGTGTTTGAAAATGGGGTTGAGTTTTTTTTTTATTATTTTTTTTTAATGTTAATCACGGTTACATAGTCATCAACTCATTTAATTGTTGATTTCTGGCATTTCAATTGAATGTTCCAGAAAAAAAGAAAAAAGTTCAGGTTTTGATTTTTAAATTTTTTTTTTATTATTATTATTATTTTTTTTTTGTTTTGTGTGTAGCATTTATCGTGAAGTTGAGATTGAGATGGGGAAACGTTGATGAAATGAAAAGTGAGAATATGGTTGCTGATAATTCTGGTCCTTGCATGGAGCCTGAACAAGATTCATCAATGGAGGACAATAATAACACAGGTACAATTTTCACTTCATGGGTTCTGCATTGCTGTTAAATTGATTTTACTGAATGTTGCTCAAAATTATTATCTTAAGTTTTTAAACGCAAGAAGATATTTGCTTGTTTATATTTTGTTTAACACCAATCTCGTTTCAGTTAATAGAAATTTTTGTTGGTTGATGTTTTGTTTTTAATTATCCTTTTTATGGTAGCGTGTTTTTCTGTAATTTAAATCTGGACTTTAATTTTCAAAATGGGTTCGTCGGTTCTCCTTTCACTGCGGATGAGAAAAGTTGCAGCCAGTTTTTAACACTAGGATACGGGGTTGTATCCTGACCTTAAAAAAAAAATACGTCAGGATCCGGACGCGTATCCTGATGAAAATAAGTGTTGCTGCACTTCTGCAGTATATAACCCTTTCTATATTCATTGAAATTTTATTGATTGAATATATATAATATTTTTTCCTGTTTTTTTTTTTCATTTGGGTTCATCTGTCATGGACCCTAATTAGTTTGGGAATATGGTGTTGTTGATGTTGATTGAAATTTTATTGATCTTTAAGCAGCTTTTTGTTTGAATGAAGCATATTGAGTTCTCTTTCATTTTCTATATAAAATATCATTTAGTTTTGTAACTGAATAATGATTTGTTTTCAGGACTTGAACATTGTGATCAAACAACACAAGATACATTAAATGGTGAGAAAGAGCCTCTCAGGAAGTCAAGTCCATCCAAATCTAAAGTTTTGAGTTTTATGAAACCAACAGCAAGTCATTTGGCCAAGCAGAAGAACACTCCAGAAGTCCAAACCCCTCAACTTTTCACAAGGTGCCAGTTATATCTCACCTCCTGATTTTGCTTGGTGGTGGATAATTTTATATTTTCTGTCTCATTAAATATTTGCTATGTTTTTTTTATTTAAATCTTATGAAGCACTTTTCTGCAATGGTATTTTATCTTATGACTAATATAATTGGACGCAATTTTCTATGTTTATGTCTTTTCCTTTGTGACAATGTTTTTAGAGGATTAATTTTCTCATTTTACATGAGTAGGGTCCACAAGAAAGTGAGAAGACAAAAAAATAAAGATGGGACCCACCTTTTAATTGTGTGTGTAACATGAGAATCTTTTCTCATTTAAAATGATGTTTTTATCTGTTTCACTTTTTGATCTTTGATTCTGAACATGTGCTTTTTCTTATTATCTTCCTCCTTTCTTTTCCTTTAATCTTCATTTCTTGTATCATTCTTAAACTAAGCAGGTTTCAGAGACAGAATTCTTCTTCAACAGATAGACAATTAACCAAAAGGCAGAAGCTTGAAAATGGTTACTCTCGCAAGGTGAGCTGTAATTTATATATACAAACCTTTCATCCTAACAGTTTTGAAATCTTAACCTTGTTTACCAACTACCATGAGTTCAAGTAGCAATGAGCTCGTTTCCCTTCATTAGAGTCTAGTCTCGAGTTCAAGTCCTGACAATGGAGAAAATGATCCTAGAAGAGCTGCCCCCAAATTTATTTTTCATCTCTTTCTCGAAACTGAAATATGTGTTCTAAATTTATATTTTATTTTTTAAAAAATTTATTGTTAATACTCAATTCAGTTGGTGGGAATTTTTGGTATTCATGACAGATTGCTCGTTTGAAGCATCAAGTTCTTTTTGCACATAAGAAACATAAGGAGGTAAGTCAGGTAACCAGTTTTTCATGATGTATAATCCATTATTTGTTTGATATGGAGCTTCAGTTTTGTTGTTTGTCATGCATGAGGAAAGTTGGTGCAGTAACCAAGACAATCTATGTCTAATTCTGAATTGTGATGCAGGTTGATCTTACTGATGCCAACTTAGCATCTAAACCAAAAGTTACTATTCCTAAAGAACCTAATCTGGAAACAGCACTCAGGGCACAAAGGCGCAAGTATATAAACTACTACTCAGTTTATAATAGCCATGTTTTTAAACCTTTTCAGTGAAATACTATATCCTACATTTGGTGATGTTGTGCCTTTTTAATAGGTCTAGAACTAACGCTGAATCAGGTGGACATACAAAATCGAATCCTGAGGTGCTTAGATCACGGTCCTTAAATAAAAAAGTAAGCACTTTCAGTTTGTGCTTCTGGAAGAAATTTATGAGTACTTAATCATAAAGCATATGAAAACACCACTAAGTACATTTTTAGTCATATTGTATCTTTTCTGATGCATTTTTTTTTAATGGAATGCATTGAAAACTCAACATAAGGAAGATGGTTTAGAGTTTCTTAATTGTTTTTTTTTTTTTGACATATACTTTCAAGGTATTCCACTTGAAATGCAACACACCTCTAGTAATGTTAGTTACATAATAAATATGCATTAGTTGTTGTATCTTTGGAACTATTTGCTTTTGTTTCTCTATCACTGAAGTAAGATGATTTAGTTTTGTACTCTCGAGCAATCATATTCCCCTTACTCATAGGGTGATATTCACAATGTTACCTTTGGCAGAAGCTAATGACTTTTACACTGCAGGCTGGAGGTATTTTGAACTACAATTCAATCTCAAATAGTGAAACAAAGGATCTCAGAAGGTATAAACATCTAGATTTTGCATTGATATTTATATTATAAAATGTCTGCTTTTCTTAAAAAATTAGCATTATGATTACAGAAATGACATGCGGGTCATTCATGCATGCATCTTTTGAGAGCATATTAATGAGCAATTATAAATTCTCTTATTTGGTTCTATTCCTCTCACAGGACAAACTCAACGTCTTTTGTTGGCTCAAGGCAGGAGAAATATAGAATGGTTAACAAACTCCACGGTAACCCTGATGATAAGGTAAGTAATCATTAATGTTCTAGGCTTCTTAGCAGGATAGGTGTAGTTTTTCTTTCTGTTTCATTCTTGTTAAAAGAAAAAAGCAATTGGTTATATGTGTTCTTGTTGTGCTTGAATCAGCAATTCTCTGGTAAAGGGGAAAGAGGTGTCTTCCAAAGTATCAAAGTATTTCCGTTAGTATTGTATTGAGCACATGTTTGTATATGCTTTTCATTGTAATTTCTTTTTTTTTTATTTCTATATAGGAACCACATGACAAGAGAGTTTTAAATGAACCACCTACAGAATTATTTAGCAAGGTACTAACTAAATGAAATTCTTTTTTTTTTAATGATCTGTCCTAATTTATCAAGTATATAGTTCAATGTTTACATTGATACACATGAGTTTCTCCGTTTTTTTCTAGGGAAAAGTTCATCAATGCCCTTGTGGTTTGCTTCAGAATCATCTATGCCCCTGTGCTTTGTAAAAAATAAGAAACCACAGGGGCATATGTGATAAGAAAAAAATCACAAGGGTATAAGTGATTCTGGAGTAAACCACAAGGAAATTGGTGAACTTTTCCCTTTTTTCTATTAAACTTTTTGATCTTGTGACCTATTTTGCAGCTCTCCATGGCTTCTGAAGTCAAACAAACTAAAAAATCACTATCAAAGGAGCAACCAATTTCGAAGGTTCATCTCTCTGATGAGCATTAGGAGTTAGGACAAACTAAGATTCCTTTTAGTATATACTATGTCCCTTCTAATGCATGGTTATTCCTATTATTCTATTACAGGGCTTGAAGGAGAATATACCTGGATCCTTGCGTAAGGAGCATGAGGTATATCAGTACTTTTGAATACACAATCATTAAAGTTTTTGTTGTCCATGAAACACATTTATTGATGTTTGAGCTTGTAAAACTTCAGACTGTAATAGATTATACCTGGTCATTTCTCACTTTGAGTCTTAATGTAAATTTTACTCATAAGTCTCGTTTTTGTCTCAACATTTAACTTCTAGACGAAGAACTTAGTCAAAGAAGAAATTCAAAGACAATGTGGGAAGCAGTATCAATGTGTGAGTAGAATGAGTCCCTCATATCAAAGAGGACCTGCATGCTGGCAAGTAGAACCAAACCTTAACATAATTTGCTTTTATTGGCACTGTTAGAAACTTTTATGTAAATTACACAAAACTTTTTTGTTTTTGAAACAGGAACTTGGACGTTAGCTGAAAATACGGTGGTGGTTCTCCTGATTGGTGCTTTATATACATTTGCTTAAAATTCAACATAAAATTCCCCCCTGTAATGGGAAGTTCAACTGAGTTTTATATTGGAAACCATTCCAAAGGGGCCTTATTTAACAAAGGATTCTTGCTACAAGATTATTTAGGGAGGAAGTTCCAAAATGGAACCTAACACCTGCATTATACAACATGCATTAGACTTATTGAAATCTATCTCTTTCTGTCATTTTCCTTTCATGTTAAGTCTGTGTATAAAGAAACTTACAAGATGTAATGTGGTACGGTTTGAGGCATAAGAATATTACACTTGTATAATGTTGCTGGTTTACCTCTATAGTTACTACGGTTTGTAACTTCACACCATTAGAGGCTTTTGCACCATTGGATACCGGTGACATTAATAGAGATGTTGTTAGACGCACAGTGATTAAGGTAACCTGCTAGTGGTAAATTTTCTCTCCTTTTTCATTTCTTTGGCAAGCTTCCAACAATAGGCCTTTTGCTCACCCTCTTTTCAATACAATCACTCTTCATATACTACCTCTAATAATTTCTTCTATATTTTTAAGGTTTTTAAAATTCAATTCTAATATTTTAAAATAAAAATTCCAGAATTAATGCAATTATACAAAAGGAGGATGAGTTACTCTTTCTTTCTTTCTGATGTTAAGATCACGTGTTCAATTTTGGAAACAGTTTCTTTGTAAAAATATAAGAGTAAGGTGTGCAATGGATTCTAATCTGTACCCTTTAATTGGGGGAGCCTTATGCATTAAAGTTTGCCAATTTTTTTAATGCAATTAGGGATGTAAATGGGTTAGGTCGGCCTACTGGGACTTACGACCTAACCTATATTAGGCCAGACTTAATCTTATAAATAGTTAAATAGAATATGCTTAGATTTTTTAAAAAAAATTATTTAAAAAACACGCAATAGGCTTTTTTGTATATGTCGAGCCTATAAGTCTACAGGCCGGTCTATATCATATATTTACTTTAAATAAAATAAATGTAATTATTATTTTAATAATTTTGAATAATAAAGTAATATTATTTTAGTTATTTTTTAATTATTGAATGTTTAATAACCTTAAACAGGCTAACAGGCTTAGGCCGAGATTTTTATTTTTTAAATATAGGTCAGAGCATACTTGTAATTTGAGCATACACAGGTTAATAGGTTAGGTTAGGCCAGGCCCAAGTTTTTTTTTACACAGATCTGATCTATTTAAGCCAAAACCTAGCTTAACCTATTTACACCCATAAATGCAACTTTACTAAAGATTTAAGTAGAATTACTATATAAAGATTTACGGAAAAGTATTTCTCGAGTCACCGGAAATAAAGTTATGTGAGCTCAAAACAACGTCATTTTGGGGTTATAAAATTAAAAAATTATAATGATAAAGACTAACATAACCCTACAATATATTAGAATTAAAAAATACCTTGATTTTTGTCCCAAAATGACGTCACAACATTTTAATTGCTAAGTTTGAATGAGATAGGTTATTCTTATATCGATGTAAGTTGATGCTATCACAGTTTGAATTTTACAGGAATGTTAGTATTTCTCGAGTCACCGGAGATAAAGTTATGTGAGCTCAAAACAACGTCATTTTGGGGTTATAAAATTAAAAAATTATAATGATAAAGACTAACATAACCCTACAATATATTAGAATTAAAAAATACCTTGATTTTTGTCCCAAAATGACGTCACAACATTTTAATTGCTAAGTTTGAATGAGATAGTTATTCTTATATCGATGTAAGTTGATGCTATCACAGTTTGAATTTTACAGGAATGTTTGTTTCGAGTTTTTACCAAACAAGTACTCTTGTATTTTTTTTTTTCAGTCACAGCACACTACTTTTCAAAATAAATTCTCAGACATCTTTGTGCATAAAAAAAAAAGTTTTATAATTCTCATGCTGAATGAATGCGAATTGAAATCTCATGTTGTAGAGATAAAAAGCATGTGGGACCAATGTGTTAGAAAAAATCATATGTAGGACCCATGTCAGCACGGAAATCGAAGGGTACGTAGGAAAATTGTAATTCTCATGTTGAATGAGAATTATAAAACCCAAAAAAAAATTATGGAACACGATCGGTTGCAATAGAGATGGGGTTTGGTTAAGAATATCTCGGATAAAGTAGAGGAATTAGGAGACAACTAAAATGAGAAAAATGACAACTTTTTTGCTTATAATAGCATCACAATTTTTGTTGGTGAATTCCTACAAATAGATGATAACTAGGACATTTCAGTTTATACTTTGAGGTCCGTTAAGTATGTTCTATTCTCATGACATCAGCATCGCTGGTGCAAAATTACCAAAAATACTATTTCATTAGGAGGAGTGATATTCTTACTACCAAAATTCTCTACTACCAACTTACTACCTATCTAATCACCATTGGATCAAAGAGAGAGAATGCTAAAAAGTTTTTGAAAAAAGAGAAAATGTTGATCCAATGGTGATTAGATAGGTAGTGAGTTGGTAGTAGAAAATCTTGGTAGTAAGAATATCCTTCCTCTTTCATTAGTCTCGTAACTCTAATTTCACTTGTGTTGAAATTAAGTTGCTATTGTTGCGTGCGAATGTTAATGCATGTGTACATTTTTTTTTTTTGGTAAATATATGGGGCATTGCCCCACGAAACAGACAAAACGAAACAAAAGAAAACAAACAATAACAGGAAAAAGCAAGACAGAAAGAAAACTAAAAACCATCGACTCAGAAGAAACAAACTCAGCATCTTGCAGCTGGAGTGATGACTCCCGGATCCAGCATATCAGCAGTAAGAAGATTAAGTAGCTCACTGTGAGGGGATGTAATAGTGGATAAACC
Source organism: Gastrolobium villosum (assembly GCA_032173675.1). Lineage (NCBI taxonomy): Eukaryota > Viridiplantae > Streptophyta > Magnoliopsida > Fabales > Fabaceae > Gastrolobium > Gastrolobium villosum. The sequence continues at coordinate 25,226 of JAVKPL010008051.1, read as the reverse complement.
AAAAGGATCATCCATTGCTTTCTTCGCTAGCCAGTCCGCACAATGATTACAGGTCCTAGAAATATGCTTCAACAAGACAGACCAATCCTTATTGAGAGCAGCTCGAATCTTAGTTACCAGAGGTAGCTTTCGAGTGTCATTACCAGTCATGGTAAGAAGGCCAATGGCTTGAGCAGAATCTGATTCAAGAATAATTTTCTTCCAACCAGATTTCCAAGCAAACTCCAACCCATGTAAAATAGCCCAGAGTTCAGCTTGCAAAGGGGAGCAGGAACCAATAAAGACAGAAAAACCAGAAACCCAATTCCCCTCCCAGTCTCTCAATAATCCCCCACATGCAGCTCTCTCATTAGAAACTGCACCATCAACATTTAATTTTAAATAACCTTGAGTTGGAGCAATCCAGGCAGGGGAGGATCTGATGGGGGGGTATATAGGATCAACTTTTGTTAACCATTTTCTGTTACAGCACCTTAACTCTCTAATTGATTCAGCGATACAAGGAGAAGGGTCTTCAGGTCTCTTTACAAAGCCTTCATGAAGCTCTTTATTTCTCCAATACCATAAGAAATTACAAACGGTAAAGAAAAAGTCCCTCCAGTCCTTGGCATGGGTATTCTTTATATTCAAATTGAGGATAATCCACTCTTTGGAACAGCTTGAGGTGAAAAAACCAGGAGGAAGAGGATGCAACAAAGGTATTAGCCAGACTTTTTTAGCTTTATTACAGTCTCTAAAAGCATGGAGCAGGGTCTCCGCTAGATCAGGACAAGAGGGGCAGCTATTAGAGGAATCACTCCATTTGCTGATATAGTCTTTAGCTAGCATCCTACCATGGAACATTTTCCACAAAAGAAGCTTAACTCTCTCTTTCCCTTTCCAACTCCATATCCGGTCCCAGCAGCTATCACTAGAGAGGGAGTTAGGACAGGTCAGATTTCTATAAGCCGATTTAACTATAGACTGACCTGGAAGCAAATTTCTCCAGCTAACACAATCCTCTCCTGCTTCCCCATCAGGATGAGGAATAGCCATAATCTGGTTTACTACACTTTCATTAAAATGGTTAAAGAGAAAGTGCGTATTCCATCCCTCTCCTGAAGAGAAAGAATTATGGTTTATTTTGAGATCAACAGTCTCAGCTGAAAGAGGAACAATTGCTAACGAAATTAAGCTAGTGTTGAGACCAGCCCAATCATCCTTCCAGAAATCAACCTTCTTCCCATTACCAATCTGCCAAGAGATGTTACTTAACATATCTGGCCAGACTTTGCATAAACTTTTCCATAAATGAGAATCATACGGTTTAGAAGATACCTCCTTTAACAACTCTTTATTTCTGCCATATTTAGCCACTAGCACTTGAGCCCACAGGTGGTCAGGGGATTGAATTAACTTCTAGGCACATTTTTGCAGGAAAGCTTCATTTTGCTTTCCAAGATTGATGATCCCCAAACCACCTTGCTTTTTGTCCATCTGGAGCTGCTCCCACCTTACCGCATGGTGATTCCTATGATTATCAGTGTCTCCCCAAATAAAACTCCTTTGAATTCTTTCTATCTCATCACAGATGCCCTTTGGGAGAAGGCTATTCTGCATATGAAACATAGGAATAGCTGAAATGACTGATTTAGCTAATGTCACTCTCCCTGCCATAGACAAGCAGCTCTTTTTCCAGCCCTGGAGTCTCCCATTTACTCTGTCCAAGATCTCTCTATAATGTAGTTTATTTATTCTTCCATGCTTCATTCTATAGCCCAGGTATCTGCCAATATTCCTAGTATGAGCAAAACCACTTATCTCCACAATAAAATTAGCCAGCTCAGAAGAAACATTCTTAGAGAAGAAAATGTTTGATTTGGGGTAACTAACCTTTTGCCCCGACATGTCACCGAAGATTGCAAGACAGTTCAGAATAGTCTTGATCTGATTAATGCTAGCTTCACCGAAAAGAAGCAAATCATCTGCAAAAAGCAGGTGAGATATAATTGGACCACCTTTTCCAGCTTTCATGGGCTTCCACTCCTCTCTATTAATGCAGTCAGCAATTAAATGAGACAGCTTCTCCATACACAGAACAAAGATATAGGGAGATATGGGGTCCCCTTGTCTAAGGCCTCTGCTAGGAGAAATTCTGCCTGACTTAGCACCATTCCAAAGGATTTCCAGCTCAGAAGTAGAGATGCAATGCATGATGAGATTCACAAATTGATCAGGAAGACTAATCTCCTTCAGCACTTTATGGATGAAACTCCAGGACATGCGATCATAGGCTTTTTCGAGATCAATCTTTATAGTAAAAAAGCCCCGCTTACCTTTCATTCTATTCATAGAATGAACCATCTTCTGAGCAATAACAATATTGTCTTGAATTTGCCTATTGGGAACGAAGCTGACTTGGTGAGGGGAGATTAGCTTGTTTAGAATGGGTTTCAGCTTCCCAACAATAATTTTACTGATACCTTTATATAACACTGAGCAAAGAGCTATAGGCCGAAATTGAGAAATTCTTTCAGGTTCAGCAAGTTTTGGAATTAAGACAAGTAAGGTTTTATTGAGATCCCTAACATCACCTGGATTCTTCCAGATATGAGAGGCACACTCTACCACTTGCTTCTTCAGGAGATCCCAATTTTTTTGGAAGAAAAGAGCTGGGAATCCATCAGGGCCAGGAGCTTTGAGACCACCCATGGAAAAAAAAGCCTCCTTAATCATAAGATCAGTTATGGGCTCATTAATCAACTTCAGATCAGATTCAACAAGGACAGGCTCATTAATGCATGTGTACATTATCAACAAGTAATATAAGATTATGAGTCCATATATCATTTCCATGGACATGATTTATAAAATATGAATTTAAGTAAAGTAATTGGAAATTATTGATTTTTATGGTTGATTTTATAAAGTAAAAGGCAAGTAAACTAAATCTAACTAATTAAATTAATAAAGCAGCAAGCTAAACTCGGGAAATAAATGTATGGATGCGAAATATAGGTTAATTTTCCCAATACTGCAATGATGTAACGATGTTATAGCGAGATCTATTAATTCATAATTAGTAACCGAACACACGATTTTATGTAGGGATTCTTATCAATCTTACATGTATAACCAAACACTTAATATCACAAATCAAAGATCGATAAGAACACAGAGGAGAAAATATGAATTCCATCTTATGGATTAAAACTGAAAGAATGAAAAACCTGTGTTCTGTTTTCACTTTACATAGCTTATATATTATAAAATTAAGCTAACAAAAAACTAACTAATTCTAACTAATCTAACTAAGTCAAGTGGGATCTGTTGCTTCAAGAGCTGACATGGCCTCCTATATTACCCCCCACAAGCTGGACGAAGGATGTCATGAAGACCAAGCTTGCTAATATTGAGCAGAAAAGGTTGAGGATGCAGGGACTTAGTGAAGACATCAGCCAATTGAGAAGAAGATTGAACTGGGAGTAGATGAATGGTGCCATCATTAATACTTTCTCTTGTAGCATGACAATCAATCTCAATATGCTTGGATCGTTCATGGAATGCAGGATTCTTAGCAAGTTAGATTGCTGAGATGTTGTCGTAAAACACAGCAGCAGGTTTCGTGAATGGCACACATAAGTTAGTGAGTAAGAACTTTAACCATTGGATCTCACAAGACATGGATGTAAGGGCGCGGTACTCAGCCTCAACTAATGATCGTGAAACAGTGCTTTGCTTTTTCGAATGCCATGATACAAGTGAATCTCCCAAGAAAATGCAAAGACCAGTGATGGACTTCCTAGTGTCTGGACAACAAGCCCAGTCATTGTCAGTGAAACCGGACATAACTAGGAGGAATTGGAAGAAAAGAACAATCCTTGAGCTGTGGAGTTCTTAAGATACTGGAGAACTCTATGTGAAGCAACCATGTGAAGAGCTGTAGGGGCCGAGACAAATTGACTGAGCTGTTGAACAGCGAAGGAGAGATCAGGTCGAGTGGTTGTCAAATACAACAGTCTACCAACAAGCCTTCGATAAGGTTGAGCATCAGACAAAAGTTCAGAAGGATCCTTAGCTTGACATAACTTGTTGGAAGGCTGCATAGGTGTGGAAACTGGTTTACAACCAAGCATGCCAGCATCATAAAGTATCTCTAAGGCATACTTCCTCTGGTTTACAATGAGACCATCCTTTGAACATGCAATGTTGCGTAATCGGCAAGTGCACCGATCGTTCCAAGTAATAAAGTGATAAATAAGATCGTCTCCACAGGGATTGGAAAACAATTACTACTATAACCAGTCCTCTTAATTTAGATTAATCGATTTGTGTTTCCACACTATAATAACTAAAAATGTAAAGACTTGTTTTTAGGTTTTCCTGAAAAAGACTTAAAATAAATGAAGAAATGTTTTTGTAGAAGAAGTGATTAAGAAGACTGTAGCCAAGGTACATTCAACAATTGTTCCCAATTTTACTTTGGATTGATTCATAATACTTATCGAAATTAACAACTCAGACAAATTATCATCTTTTTAGAAATAATTAGTTAGATCCCAATCCCTTGGTGATCTAACCCTTTACTTCAGTTGGAACCCTAATCCCTTAGTAATCCCGCCTGAAAATAAGCATTATGTAGATAAATCCCACGACTGCAATCCATACAAGTCTATCCCTAGAACATGCATGGAGAGTCATCTTTATCCCCTTTCAGGATCAGTATTCCAATATTCCTATTGCGAACCCTGATCCCCAAAATATTATTCCCTATTAGGTTGATCAGATCTAACAGAAATAATATCAATACGTGCAAGATAAAGACGAAATATATTAAAATCAATACATATAATGATTCAATTGTAACAATTGTTCACAAAGGGATCATGCCCTTGACTACAGAAATAGATCTAGCCAATCAACATCATGATCGCTGATCTGATTTCAACATGAACTGAAAAGAAAATAAAAGAAAAGTACAAGAACGGAACGACGAACACGAAGAACGCCTTCCTCCTTCAGTCGGATCTGCTCCTCTAGGTTTTGTGGTCTATATCAGATGTCTTTCCTTCAAAGGTTGAGTCTCTTTTTATAAGAGACTTTTGACCTAATTTGTGAATTTGAATTCCCATCTTTTCGCGCTTCCCGCGCTCACAGCGCCATTCCCGCGCTGTGAGCGCGGTACTTTCTGCCAATTTTCCTTCTCCCGCGCTGATGGCGCGGATCTCGCGCTCTCAGCGCGGGATCTTCTGCCAATTTTTCTTGTCCCACGCTCAGAGCGCCATCCCCGCGCTCAGAGCGTGGGAACCTAGGTCTCTTTTGCAATGTTTTTGCCTTCTTTTGTGTATCTTCCCTGATATTCAGACTTTGGATGTTTTTACTTTTTTTCTCTGCCTTTCTTGCATTGATTGAATCATTTTCTTCTTCTTTTTGCCTTGTAATCTCCTATATGCTGATCGCATATCATGCAACCTCCAAACCAAGAAAAAATCTCAGGTTGCCAAAGTCCTTGATTCTGAAGGTAGAATCTAGGAAAGCCTTAACTTGGTTGATTTTGTTCAAATCATCACCAGATAAAACTATATCATCAACATAGACAAGTAAGGCTGTAAAGGAAGAGTCAGTACGTTTGAAAAAGAGAGAATGATCTGCCACGGATTGTGGATGTCCAATGGAGATGAGTGCTGAAGACAGCTTGGAATACCATTGACGACTCGCTTGCTTGAGTCCATAAAGAGATTTTTGGAGTTTACATACCTTGGGTGGCTGAGATTGAGGGAAACCATCAGGAAGAGCCATAAACACCTCTTCATTGAGGTCACCATGCAAAAAAGGCATTGTTGACATCAAGTTGCATGAGATGCCAACCTCGAGAAGCAGCCACACTAAGCAAAACCCGAACAGTAGTCATCTTAGCAACTGGGGAGAAGGTGTCAAGGTAGTCAACTCCTTCCATTTGGGTATAGCCCTTGGCGAGTAGCCTTGCCTTATATCTCTCTATGCTCCCATCAGCCTTAAATTCTACTTTGTATACCCACTTGCAGCCTATTATGTGTTTATTAGTAGGTCTATCAACTAGAACCCAAGTTTGATTCTGCTCCAGAGCAGAAATTTCAGCTTGCATGGCCTCTTTCCAGCAATCATGCTTTGCTGCTTGAAGATAAGTATGAGGTCCAGTGATGCATATGGAATTACAACAGAATTTTGTGAAAGTAGATGAGCAATTGTCATAAGACAGAACATTGGATAAAGGAAATCGTGTATCAGTATTTGACTTCAAGGAAGAAAAACCACAATGAAAATCTTTAAGATACTGGGGGTGGTTCTTGATTCTTGTGGAACGCCTAATAGGTACTGTGGCTATTTGGTTTGGATTATTTAAAGGTAAGTCATTGGCTTGGACTGATGTGTTTAAGGGTAAGTAACGGGTAGGATTATGTAAAGGTTGGTCACGGATAGGATCATTTGAAGGCTGGTCATGGGTAGAATCAATGGCAGGAAAAGGTTGGTCAAAAACCTGGTTAATAGGAGCATTATAGGTAGGTCTATGGGAAGGAGTGTCATAGATGGGAAAAGCACTGAGGGGTGCAGGGTTAGGAAAAGGCAAACACAACTTTTCCTTGAATGGAAATAAGTATTCATGGAAGACCACATGTCTAGAGGTAAAGATCTCATTAGAAGTGACATCAAAAAGGGTATAACCCTTTATTCCATCTTGGTATCCAATGAAGACAACTTTCCTTGCTCTAGGAGAGAACTTATTTTTGTGGCTAGTCAATGTGCTAGCATAGCTAAGGCATCCAAATACCCGTAAATGAGCAAGAGTTAGTGGCCTATTATATAAGACTGAATATGGGGAGTTGCTATTTAGCAGTGGAGTATTCAAACGATTAATCAGATGGGCTGCATGAATAAAAGCAAAATTCCAAAATGTTGGTGGAATCTGTGACTGAAAAACTAGAGCTCGAGCAACATTCAATAAGTGTTGATGTTTGCGCTCTACTCTACCATTTTGTTGAGGAGTTTCAACACAACTCTTATGATGCATTATACCTTTCTGTTGATAAAAGGAATCCATGAGAAATTCAGTTCCATTATCACTGCGTAACACTTTCAGTTTTGTTTCAAACTGAGTTTCTATATATGCAATAAAGCTCTGTAGACGTGGCCTTACTTCTGCTTTATTCTTCAGGAGTATTACCCAAACAAATCGAGAAAAATCATCTACAATGGTAAGGAAGAATCTGTGACCATTAATAGAAGAAACACCATATGGTCCCCTTATGTCAACATGTATCATATCAAAGACTTTATTGCTTGTAGAATTGCTAAGATGAAAAGGTAATTTTCGCTGCCTTGAGTAATGACATATGTCACAAGGACTTACATCTTCACAAGAGATAAAAGGAAATGCTTTAGACTTCTGTTTGAAAACATCAAAAGAAAGATGAAATGCTTTAGACATCTGTTTCAAAACATCAAAAGAAAGATGTCCTAAACGAAAGTGCCATAACTTGGCATTACTCAATTTTCTAGCTACATTAACAGAAGCTTTATTCAAGGAGTTGTCAATCTTCATTGCTGCTTCCTGTTTATAATCAAGGAAATACATCACTTCCTTTGCATCAGCTATACCAATCATCTTCTTTGTATTTTCCTGCTGTATAGTGCACGAAGACTTGCCAAAAGTTAGGTAACAACGGATAGCTGAAGTCAACTTTGAAATAGAAATCAAGTTGACCTTGAATTTAGGAACATACAAAGCATCAACTAGTTGCAATGTATCAGATAAGAAAATAGTTCCTGATATGTTAGTTACCACTTGTGTTCCATTAGGTATCATGATAGGGATTGGTTGTATATTGTGGACAGAATTGAAAAGAGACAATACAGAACAAATGTGATATGTAGCTCCAATATCTAGAATCCAACAGATATTACCTGCTAAGTTGCTCCAAGATGCTGATGTTGGAGTTGCATTCAACGCAGTTGTAGTTGTTAAATTGGTAGAATGAACTACTTGTTGTTCATTAGGTGGTTGGCATCCATCATCTTGCAAAAGGTTTAACAATCTCTGATACTGCCCCTGAGACAATGAAATTCCCACTTTTGAATCATCATCGAAAGTAGTTGTGTGAGTTTCTCCACCAAGTTCTTGTTGCACAAATTTAGCTGAACTATTCTGTCTTCCATCTCTTTTGAAGCCAAGAGGAAAACCATGAATTTGATAATAAGTTTCAATAGTGTGGTTGGGTTTTCCACAATGAGTGCACATCTTAATGCACGTCCTTGACCTCCTACATTTGGCCTAGGTTTTCCCTTTTCTGGAACAAACTTTCTGCCATAATTCAAATTATTAGCAAAAGCATGAAATAAAGACGACTCACCTTGAGACACAGTATCAAATTTCCTTTCTTGTTGAGCAACCAAAGAAAAGGCTCGTGTGACATGAGGAAAAGGATCAATCATCATTATCTGGGATCTAACATTAGCATATTGCTCATTCAGGCCTTTCAAGAAATGCATTGTCTGGTCTTGTTCCTTATGAGTTCGAACCAGATGAATAAGTCCACAGTTGCAAGGTACTGCACATCGACACAAAGGTAAAGGACGAAGGTTATCTAATCAGTCACATTCATCTCTCCTTGATGAAGTTTATACAAATCTTATTGAATTTCTGATAATCTGAATATATCAGACTGGCAAAATCGATTCTTCAGATCGGTCCACACATCTGAAGCACGATTCATCCATAGAATGGATCTTTCGATTGAATTGCTAATGGATTTATGAATCCAAAAAAGAAAAATGGTGTTGCATCTTTGCCAAGCAACATATGAAGGATCTTCAGCAGGTGATGGAGTAATGGTTCCATCAACAAATCCAAGCTTTTTCTTGGTCAATAACGCCATACTCATACCCCTAGCCCATGTATGATAGTTCTTTCCACTCAAAGGTGGTTTCACGAGAACAAGAGAAGGATTCTCGTTTGGGTGCAAGAAAAAAGGATGACCTGGACTGGTCAAGTATTCTGGAATGTTATCTGCCATTACATATGAAGAACAATGAACAAGAAAATGATCAAGAAGGAAGAAAATGCAGCAGAAATGGTGGATACCAGAGCTAGGAACGCTCTGATACCATGTCACAAATCAAAGATCGATAAGAACACAGAGGAGAAAATATGAATTCCATCTTATGGATTAAAACTGAAAGAATGAAAAACCTGTGTTCTGTGGGATCTGTTGCTTCAAGAGCTGACGTGGCCTCCTGTATTACTTAACCCTCATATCTGTAAGCTAGATTTAACTATTGAATTCATTGAAGAACAAGTTCAATAGCTATATGGTGTGAATGATCTCTCTACCCACAACTTAATTAAGTTTCTTTAACTTAATTAACTTGCACTAATTAATCAAGTATGTATCTCTCGAAATGCGCATATGAATAAAATTAAACAAACTCGTAAGTAAATAATTAAAGATTAATAAAAATAAAGTTTAGGCATCCATTACAATATTACAACATAGGCACTCTATCACCAAACACAAGAAATATTAAGCTCGTGATAGAAAGAAAGAATCCATAGAAATGGAAAAAGATACAAGAGGACAGTGTTGTATCAATACTCTGGTTCTAACTCTGTGCACAAGCTCTGCTACAACACTTCTATGTCATGACTTTGTTCTCTGTCTTTTATCTTCCAAGAATTTCTCTATTTAGGGTTCTCTCTCTCAGACTTGAGTCCCCCCACTGTCTCTCGATTAATAGGGATGATCTGAATGTGAGATTTTTTAAAACGACTTCATCGTCCAAGCTCTTTTTTTAATGTGTGCCGAAGTCGTTTTTATGTAGGAATGATTGGTAGTGACTTGGACATCAAGTTTTGGGTGTGATTTCCTCAAACTCAATTGTTGCAGCCCATCTTGTCCTTATGTTATATCTAATTCACTTTGGTTGTTGCTCCTTATGAGATAAGAGTTATCCTCCTTAATTTTGAGCATTGTAAGGTTGTTTTATCCTCTTGTGACCTCTGGCAAGTTATCCATGATCTAGAAGGTTTATCTTAACACTGAATTCAAATTCAAATTATAGCTTTTATCCTTTTGATCTATGAAGCACCGACACTTCAAAAACCCTGATGTGTCTTGTCTGACACTTCCCGACACTCTAACACTTCCTGACACTCCAATATGCGTTATAGAAATTCAAAAAAAAAAAGGTTCAAAGGTTGCGTTGTAGTGAGTTTTTAGTTCCAATTATTAGATTCTTTGGATTACGATTACTATTTTATTGAGTTTAACATAAATATTTGGGATATCTTATGTTTCTTTGCAAAATTGATGAATATTATATGTTTAGATTCATTTTTTGTTAAATTATTGAATATTAAATATAATATACAGTACAAAAATAAAAAATATTATTTAATATCAAAACGTGTCCTAACTTGTTGAAATCTAACTTTTTTTAGAATTAACATGTCGAAGTGTCATGTCGTATCGTGTCACGTATCGGTATCGGTGCTACATAGATTTTGATCCATTTTGTCACTACAATTGCTATATCACTCGTGCATCATTTTGGCTTGCAAAAATGAATACACAACCAATCATCAGCTCTAGCATCAAAATCAAGGGTATTTGTCATGTGTTTCACATTTTATCATCTCAAAACACTTAAACGTGAATTATTCGATATTAAGCTCATTTATCATGCAATTGAGATATTTTATATGAAATTTATGGAGCAAATTCATCATTATAAGCTTTAAATTAACTCTCTTTTGGAGTATTAATAGTTATATATCATGGTACCAATTTAGAATGTGCTAAAATTAATTTAAAAAAGAATTAATACTAAAAGAAATGGTGTTAATAAGTTAATATTTTAAAATAATATTATAAAATAAATTTAAAAGAATTAATTTTATTAAATGATAAAATAAGGTTACTTTTGAAGTATAATATAAATATGTTTTTAAAAGTTGTAAGTCTTTTTTATTTATGTTGATGAATATTTGATTTTTCATTACTTTCGATGTAACTTGTAATCACCACACTAATAGTGAGTTAAGTGTAATTATTCCCCTATTTTTGTTTATAATCATATATAAAGATATGGCTTCTATGAAAATTTGGATGATTAGTGAATTAGAATTTGGTGATATTATCATGCTTCCCTGGTGATATTATCATGCTTCCCCAAAAGTTAATGTTTTGATCTTCCTATATTTCTTTGTTCACTTTCCTTTCTCCATTTCTCTTCCTTCATTTTATATCACATTAACACCAAGAATAGTCTCATAAATAGTCTCTACGATATCCAAATAAAGAGAGAAAATCTCCAAACAAAGAAACAATCTTTGTCTAAAAGGTACATATTCATTTGTATACTTTTAATCAATTTCTAATTCATCTTCCTTTATCAGTTCTTTATTTTATCTTTGTTTAATTTAAAACAAAACTCAAATATAAAACACTCTTATGCTCCTGAAGTGGCAATGAGTATTTGATAATCTATATTCTTATGCTCCTAAAGTAATAGTGAGTATTTGATAATTTCTAATTAATTTATAGATTTTTTTGGTACGGTATTATAACAAATATTAAAAAAACTCATATTCCATTTTTTGGTACGGTATTATAACAAATATTAAAAAAACTCATATTCCATGCCAAGGTAACGAGCGAAAATAATTATTTGTCATAGTGCCTTGACATGAAAATACATAGAAAACTTTCTTCTCTTTTCATGCTTGTAATATAGTGTTGTCACAACTAGAGATGGCAAAACGGGCTCGGCCCACCCCGCCCGCCAAACGGGATGAGTCGGACTAAGTTTTTCAAACCCGCCGCCCGCCAAACTCGCCCTGGCTAGATTTTTAATTTTTTTTTTGTGTGTATAAAATGTAACGGGTTTGGCCCGCTCCACCCTCCCAAATGGGACGAGGCAGACTGAGTTTTCTTGCCCTCCATCAAAGATGGAGCGGGGCAAACCAGCCCATTTTTTGGTGGCCGTCAGCAGACAACAGAATTTCATCCGGAATATTTAATGAATTAGTTTTTGAGCATGAATGGAATAATGTGGAGGTTCATTCATTGGATAGTATAAATGCTTTAGAATCCTCGATAGAGAACATTGTAAAATGGAGGAGATTAAGTAAGGAATCTTGTGGACAATTGAGAATCATATTAGTTTTTAACTTAGATAAAACTTATGATGAGGAAAACTTTTAATATCCCAAATAAATTTAGTGTTAAACCTAAATTTATAAAACAAAAAATGACTTTTAACATTCCTTTTAACATTGCTGATTTGAAAAGATAACGAATCTCCCAAAATTTCACCCCAAAAATTCTTCAGCATACTTGCTCAAGAAAAGAGCATTTCATGACATGTAAGACAACCAAGTTGAACTCAACAAAAGCAATTTATACGTTATCATAGCAAAAATGTCACGCTTACATTTATAAACCTGTTTGATTTATATTCTTTTAGCTTAAAAGTTATTTAAAAGATAAAAATGAAAAATAAAAGCTTAAAAAACAAAGCTAATGTTATTTAGTAATTACATCGTTTAGCTCAGAATTTAATTTGAAGCTCGATTTATAAATAAATCTTTTTCTAAAATAATTTATAATAAGCTCCAATTCTAATTAAGATTACCATAGATGATATAAAATTGCAAATCTCTATATTACTAAGAAAACGTCACATTAACATAAATATTGTTTAAAAAAAATAAAAAATTTAAATTCTCAAAAAAAATAATAAATTTAATAAATGAATATAGTTATATGAATATATAAATCAAATTTTTATTTATAAAAATTTCATTTATATAGATGAAAATATTTTATTAAAAAATTGGTATACTATCATATTAAAAATTAATATTTTTAATAACATGTGCCACTCAGCTAAGTACACCACCAGCACCTACGATATATTAAAAAAACCATTTCTCTATTCTTTTGTTTATTTTTTTATAAAAAAGACTACCTTTTATTAAGAACTTCTATAAAAAAATGGTTATGCATTTCACTTTTAAGAAGTAGAGAAATTAAAAAAATTAAGTCAAATGAATTTATTTATTTTAAGCTTTTTCTTTTATATGGATGACAGGATGAGGATGACGCTCATTTTCAACTTATGATCTAGTTCTTATCATTGTCTGCAATCTAATAATCTTCCACCCTACCCTTTTACGCTACCTTTTTTTAATTATGGAAAAACAAAAGGTAGAGAGAAACTCATCCTTTTCGTTTTAAGATTGTTGAATAAAAGAGTTAAGGATCTTGTTGAATAAAAGAGTGAAGGATTGGGGGTGTTCGCGCTCTGGATTGGATCGATTTTAGAAGCAAAAATCATCTGATTCAATCCCTTCGGTTTGACCATTTAATCATCCATTCGGTTTGAACTTTTTTTCAAATCCATTCCAATCTAATCCAGTCTTTTTCGGTTTGGATTTGGTTTTTTGAAAATTGTAAAATTTGTTTTATACATATAACATCTTTTGTATATATATTGGCTTTATAAAAAAATTGAAATTTTTTGGGGGTAATGAGATATGAAGCTCTACGCAGATAAAATTTTGTTAATAAGATGTGACTAATTTTTTTTTTTAGGTTTAGTTGATGGGTTAATGGGTCTTGGGTTTAGAAATTTTTGGATTATGATTGGAAAAAAACGAAAATAAGTAGAGAGAAATTAATATATTGGATCGGTTTGCATTGAATCGGTTTTCAATCCGAAAACCGATCCAATCCAATTAAAAGTTGTATGTGTAGGAAATTTTCTGTGATCATATTAAATGATAGAATGCAAACTCTTTATTTTTTTGTTCGGTTTTCGATTTTACGGTTTGTTGGGTTATCGGTTTTTCGGTTCGGTTACCGCGGTTTTTCGGTTCGATTACCGGTTGGAATCAGGATTGGTTAATCAACACCCCGATTTTCCTCAAAATCAAACCAGAAATTCTGAAGCATACTTTCTCTAGAAAAAGTAGGTCATGAACGATAAGGGCAACCATCGACAAAATCATTATCAATTTTAAACTGCCATACTTTGCTTCACCAGATTGCAAATATTCAAAAAATCATGAATAAATGACATAAAATCCACTTTGCTAATGAAATTCTAAATGGCCTTCAGTTGTATATAATAGCAGCAGAATTGGACAATATGATTAATACATTTTAGGCAAAACTTAAAGTGGACAATCACCAACAGAAGTTGAGAAAATGGCTTCCATTAAAAAATATATTCAGCCATACAAGACTGTTTCTAATATATACATCTGCTAGAAAAAATGAACTAGCAACACACGAAAGATAAAACTGGAATTGGAATTTGTCATCTAATATATAAATATTCTCCTACAATCAATATTGCTCGCTGTTCAGAGACATTTCTCAACAGGATGACACCTTTGGCACTTCCAGCCATTTCCAAACTGTAAGCAAACCAGTCCCATCTCCGGTGAAGAAAAGCCCACCGGGACCTATCTCTAAGGATCCATATTCTTTTCTAGCAAATAATCGATCCATTCCTGAAAATCTGCAAAGGTAGACATGGTCAGGGGCTGCAACAGTTGCCCAACACAGAAATCAGTTACCGAACAAAAGGGAGGCACTAGAACAAAGTACCTTTTCTTGAAGCTTTGCTGATGTGTATTGGCTAGCCGGGAGATGCAACAGAAATCCTTGCAGATTTTTACGTAGAGAAACACCAGTACCATATGCTCCTTATTATAATGCCAAGAATGTCTATAGTTATCCAAGGAAGCCCCGTACCTCCTTAGGGGTCTTCTCAAAGGACGCACGGGGCTTCCTTGAATAATTATAGTCATTCTTGACATTATAATAAGGAGCATATGGTAATGGCGTTACTCTATGTAAAAATCTGCAAGCATTTCTGTTGCATCTCCCAGCTAGCCAATACACACATACACACATGTTGTCCCGACAGTTTGTTCAATCCTCCTTGCCACTTTCATATCCATAATGCTCTAAAATAACAAACATTCAAGTACCATCCCAAATCATTCACCGAATAGTACCAATAAAATCATCCATATCTCATGCTTTCTTCCATTAAAGCAGCAGCAATAAACAAGAAGCCGCAGAATTATCACCCCATCAACCATTAGTACATCGACCAAAATGACAGTCCCAAATCCGAACTGTCCCATCAGTGCTGCCTGAGAAAAGTTTGTCCAATCCAACCGGAAGTGCAATCCCAGTGACAAACTGTTGTCATAAGTTTTAATTTAAGTAAATATTAACATAAAAGAAAGCCACACAATTCCTAAAAACCCTCTGCTCACTTTTGGTTCATTAGGATGCTGTTGGTAGTTCCGAAATAAAATACCATATAGTTGAATTATAAAACTCAGTTATTCTAATTAGAAATTATTAATATATCAGTAAAAAATTAATTCAGCCATAAATAAAGTTTAATTGAATTAATTTATATAGCCATCCTAATATACAAACCAAGGCTAATAAAGAAGAATTTTATAAGACACAACATTTTTGTTGTACTGGATGCTAAAAGGAGGCACTAGAACAAAGTACCTTTTCTTGAAGCTTTGCTGATGTGTATTGGCTATCCGGGAGATGCAACAGAAATCCTTGCAGATTTTTACGTAGAGAAACACCAGTACCATATGCTCCTTATTATAATGCGAAGAATGCCTATAGTTATCCAAGGAAGCCCCGTACCTCCTTAGAGGTTTTCTCAAAGGACGCACGGGGCTTCCTTGAATAATTATAGTCATTCTTGACATTATAATAAGGAGCATATGGTAATTACGCTTCTCTATGTAAAAATCTGCAAGCATTTCAGTTGCATCTCCCAGCTAGCCAATACACACATGTTGTCCCAACAGTTTGTTCAATCCTCCTTGCCACTTTCATATCCATAATGCTCTAAAATAACAAACATTCAAGTACCATCCCAAATCATTCACTGAATAGTACCAATAAAATCCTCCATATCTCATGTTTTCTTCCATTAAAGCAGCAATAAACAATAAGCCGCAGAATTATCGCCCCATCAAAAACCCATAACCTCTTGGGTCCAAAATTCTACATCACCAAACATAAAAATACTTAGAACTATAAAGTAAATGACAAACCCCGAAACAAAAACTTCGGCAGAACAAATCCATCGCAGAAATTCCAGGTCGTCGACGTCTAAACTCACAACAGAGGTTGAAGAAAGACCAAAAATTTAAACTTGTTCAGCCGCGTTAATAACCAATGCCATAACCCTCCCCCCCAAAAAAAAAAAATAATAATAATAATAATTTAACGTATCGACGACCTTTCATGAAACCCTAGTAAATAAATTAAAAAGAACCCTAGAATGGAAACCCCGAAATTCCCACGAGGGAGGCGGCGGGTAAAATGGAAACCCCAAACCCTAATATAAGGGAAGATAGATTGTGGGAAATGATCCATGATAGAAGCAAGAGAAAGAGAACCCTAAAAGGGGTATTGGTGTGCGAAGAAGAAGAAGAAGTAAACCTGAGTGAGCGGTGAAAATGAAAACACAGCGAAATTCGAAGTCTAAATAATGGGAAGGAAGAGAGAATAGGAAAAAGGATTCTGAGAGCAAATGAAAGGTGTGAGGGTCTATTGTTTATTTATAGGGTCGTTTAGTATAAGATGGAGAGAGTATGAGATACAATAATTTAAAGTAGAATTTTATATGACATTATTTATTGAATATATTTAGTTTCTTTTTTTTCAAATAAATTATAAGTTAAGATATAACATTTCTGGATACCTATAATAAAATGAAAAATGAAAAAAGTGAAACTAGAAATATTAAATATTTTTTTATATTTAATAGTGATTTTCTATTTATTTTTTTGAAAAAAAAAACATTGCAGACATTGTTGTGTAAGAGATTGGCTTGCCTACATCCTAAACCAAACTCCAGACCAGCAATGCAGCAAATGGCAATAATTGTCATTATATTTGCCTCTATTAAGTATTAATTCATCAATTGATAACTCAAGGGATATGTTCTTTCATCTGAGTATGAGAAAGAAATCTTGCAAGCAAAAGTATTATTTTTCGTTTCAAGAATGAATGTGCAATATAAAAACCCAAGGTATTTGTATAGGGTCATATTTAGGGGTGTTAACGGGTCCAACCGAACCGAGCTTTGGTCTTAAAAGACTAAGCATGTGTTTAAATATGTCAGCTTGACCAAGCCTGTTACCTGTTATAAATATTATATTGGCCCGTGGCCTAGCTTATTTACAAAAAGTAAAAGTCTGGTTTAGCATGTTAGCATGTTTAAAAAAGATAAAATAACAAAATTTTATCCAAAACAGAATATATAATAAACAACAATAGTGATTCCATAAATATCATAAATTCAATATATATCCAAACTGCATAATATAGAACAAGATCATTCAAAAAGTCTATTTAACCAATAAAATGGGATGAAATTGATTGAGGAGAAAGAGAGGCTATTACAAGTAGTATAAAAAATTAAAATATAAAATAATAATAATATACTAGGCCAGCCTGAGAGGCTTTAAGACCGGGCTTTTGATTTAAAGTCTGAGGCCTTTTTATTAAACGAGCTTTTATACAAGTTCAAGCCTGCCAACAATCAATTTTAGACATATAAGTTCAGACCTTCATGAACATAGCCAAAAAAGGCTCAGCCTCGTTTAGCACCCCTATTCATACTATCATTTTGCTAGAGACAAAATCCAATTTTTACGGTTTGGGGAATAATTCATAATTAATGCTAACAGATCACATGGGAGCTGAGAAGCTAATAGATTGCATGGGAGCTGAGAAGGCGAGAGTGAAAGCACATATTTGATCCTCCCCAGTACCACCTATGGAATATGTTTAAAGTCTTAATCTTGGACCCACCTGAATCGGACTAGTCGCAAAGCGATAAACCAATTGGAATATTTAAAAAAAAAAATGCTGACAGATCATATATTTCACTTTGATCTATAGGAGAAAATGGAACTTCCTCCACATCAACTTGATGAATTAGTTTTTGCTCATACACATATATAATTAGTTTTTGAGCATAAATGCTTTAGAATCCTCCATAGAGAAATTGTAAAATGGAGCGGATTATATATGTGTATGAGCAGGGAAATCACATGGACAGCTTGAAATTATAGCTTTTAACTTGAGAAATAATTTATGATGAGAAAAACTTTAACTTTCCAAATAAAATTTAGTCTCAGAACTGAAGTTATAAAACAACAAACTGACTTTTAACGTTGCTGATTTGCAGAGATAATGAATCTCCCTAAATTTCACACCAAAAATTCTTTAGTATACTTACTCAAGAAAAAAGCATTTCATAACATGTAAGATAACCAAGCTGAATTTAACAAATGCAATTTATACAACAAGGGCAACCAAAGTCATACCAGAAATTATTAAGCATAATTCCTCAAGAAAAAGTAGGCCATGATTATAAATTTTAAGCTACCAAACTACATGCTTGAACAGATTACAAATATTCAAAAAATCATGATTACATGTCATAAAATCCACTTTGCTAGTGAAATTCTAAATGGCCTTGAGTTGTAGATAATAGCAGCCTCAGGGACCCTTTAAAATTAATTGGACAATATGATTGACATTGTAGAAAAAACTTAAACTGGACAAACAGCAACAGAAGTTGAGAAAAAGGCTTCCATTAATAAAATATTCAGCCATACAAGATTGTTTCTAATATATACATTTGCTAGAAAAAATGAACTAGCAACACACGAAAGAGAAAATTGGAAATGAATCTTGTCATCTAATGTAATACATCTTGCTACAAATAACAATCAACATGGCTCGCTGGACAATACTGTATAGTTTTTTTTTTATATAGGAAATCACAAGAAATAAGTTACAGAACAAAATAAATGCAAAATTAAGTTCATGGCAGTTCATAGAGGCGAACTGAATTGTCTTTGCAACTTAAAAAGTACTTTTTATTTTAATATCCAAATGAATTTTTTACCTTAAAGCTTTTTTCAAATATTGCATCTAAATGCAAAATAACTTTTAACTTTTATAAAATGTTCTTTAAAAAAAATGCACCTCATAAAAAATCTTTTTTATTAGATGCCATAATATCTCAAATAATTTCAAAATTAAAATTACTGACAAAGACACGTTGGAGAAAATTCTTTTTGCTTTTCATGCCTCTGCTCCGTGTAACACCCCGTGTATACTCGGTAATGTTATCATATCATCGTATTAAGCCGCGCTTAATAAAATATGCGGAATATTCTTTTTCTTTTCAATTATGACGTCATTATCAATTACCAACTTGATTACTTAATTAATTTCATAAAAACCAATGCATGTATGTAGATTGCAAGATAACTAACTGAAATACCTCATAACATATAGATAAGTGTGTATCTTAAATCACGGATCTACATCACGTAGTCCGGACAATATCCTGATACATTATTACAACATCAAATAAAACTAAGATATAACAAGTCTACGTGGCATGGACAAACCCCATGCTCACCAAATAAACAACATCGTCATCCAAGTCTCAACATAATACTCCATAAACATAAATGAAGCTAACAACACATCATCAACAGGCAAAATCAGCACTATCTAACTCAACTCCGACCTCCTGCCACCTGAGGTCTCAACATTACCTGAACCTGAAATAAGCGTCCCCAAACGTGGGGTGAGATCTCTAATCAAAGAAATCTCAGTAAGACAAGGGGTCCTCAAGGATCTTCCACCCCAAGCTCACTTACATGTGCAATATAAGTTCTAAAAGCAGTAATTCAATATGAGTTCCAAAACTATGCAGTGCAACAGATATCTATGACATGTGTGTTTATCGCTATCTACTGGCTAGAGAAATGCAGGAATACGTCTATACCTACATGAGTACAAGGAACACCGCTTGCACCTCACCCACAGCCTCACCATCTTGTATGTACTACATACTTAGGCTTACCGTATAGGTGGACATCACATGCATATCATAAAAGCACATTGCATATAATAACTCAACAGCATTTCCAAAACATCAAAGCATGTAACACAGCATGCATATAACCATTCCCTATGGGACATGGTGAAACCACAACATGGCTAAACCGAGGACACGAAAGCTTACCTCTTAAGCTAGCTATCCAAGCCACAAGCTCAAAGTCCAAACACAACAGTATCACAATCTGTTATGGACCATTAACATATCAATAAACATGCATCTCAAGCATACAATATAAAGACAACGCCTTTCCTTTACGTTTTACGTCTTAAGGCTTCTAACAAAGCCACAAGCCCTTAATCACACGATTCTGACTTAGTCCATTAATTACAGAAGTTCAACTTCCTTAATCTAGGGTCCACAAACCCCCAAAAGCCTACTGTATGAACAGTAAAGCTACTGTTCTTCGAAATTCCAGAATATCCGGATATTCCTCGGGGCATATCCGGATATGCAATATCCGGATATCCAGATCCCCATATCCGGATATCTGCTCGACAAATATCCGGATATTTCATGACAGGATGCAGTTCTGCATTTTCGTGAAAATATCCTTCCAAGGTTGGGTTTTTACCGATTAAAGACCCTAAAGCATGCATTTCTATGTGTGTTTGACATTACCCAACGTTGAGTTATCACTTTTAGTCTTTACATGCATCAAGGTTCCATTTTCAACTAAGAAAACTCAAGTTCAAAGGTGGTGATCATACCACAAGCCAAAACAGAGGTAGATGATGCTCTTGGAGCTCTCTCAACTGCTCCAATACTCAGGTCATACAAGGTGCACGAAAATGGTGAGAAAGGTTGATCCTTTAACACCAAAGGTCGCCACTTGGACCACCAAAATCCAAGACAAAGCTCCCTTCAACTCAAAACCACCAAGAATAGAAACTTAGCCCACAAGACAGACCTCCCACAGCCTCTACACTCAGAAAATAAGCTCATCTCACACTCACAATGCTAGACCTAAGTGTATAAGATGAAGAAACACTCAAGAAATGGTCTCAGGGCTCAAGAATGGTGAATAACACCAATGAAACAGTGCAAGAAGGAGCTGGTCAGCAGCCCTTCACGTAAGAAAATGCTGAGTGCCTAGGGTTTTGGGCCAAGTGTGCCTATTTATAGTGATACACATTTAAACACACAGCATTAACTTAATTAGCTACGCTTAGCATTTTAATCCCAAATTTTGGAATCTTAACCTACTTGATTTTACAAGAATTATCATATTTTTATTATATTTTTATGAACAACTTTCCGGTACGCGCTTTTCCATAGCCAATATCAGTTCTAGCACCAATTCTCATTATTTTAACTTGAAACTCGTTTTACAAGTCCTATATAATATTCTAGTAATTATCATGCACTCATTATAATTTTTCAGGATACTTTTTTGGTACACATTTATACCGACTAGCAGAACCGGTATCTGCACTTTTCTTCTGAAAAGTGACTTCCAGCATTCTAAATCACTTACTATAATTATTTAAGCCACATAATAATTATTAGGGTCAATTATGGAATCATTTTCTAATTTATCACAATTTATCACAATTAATCAAATAATTTCCTTAATTAGCGGTGCGGGTTCTTACACGGCATTAACAATATTGAAATTGTAGTTTTAAGAAATATTGTAAGTTAATATCATGTCCTTCTTATTGTCACACAACTTTTGATGACAAATCCATAACCATGACTCGTTGATTCTCTCTGTCATTCCCCGAAATAAATGCAATATCATTACATAGGTCATGGGCATAACTAGTACCATAAACATGGCTATAACAATATTTGGTATTGCCATGGCTCTAAAAAAGCAGGTCATTTAGATGAATCCGTTGACGAGTCATTTTTCCTATCGAAAAATAAATTTATCGGGAATGTTACGAAAAAGTTTGGTGTTATGAAAAAGTTTAAGGTAAAAGGCCAAAAGCATAGCGGATTTATTGGAAAAGACCAATATTATCCTCTCTAGTTATACACGCACAAATCTTTGTAAACTTTTGCAAACCGTTGCAGATATTTTTGTGCAATTAATTATTGATGAAGGACATCGTGCGGGTATAATGACTAATGAATGTAAAATGTGTCTAAATATATTTAGGGATAGGATATTGTGACACACAAATAATGTTACGCACAATGTTACGACCATATCTTAACTGTTGATTTCCGCCAATCAACGATTATCATTTTTCAAATCAAACTCATTAATTAATTATTAATTCACAATAAATGATAACTGTTGATTGGCGAAAATCAACGATTAAGATGTGATTGTAACATTATGCGTAACATTATTTGTGTGTCACAATATTTTATCCCATATATTTATTAATATAAATGTTTAAGTTATTATATATTAATTTTTTCATTTTTCCTTTAATCAAAAATTTTCCATGTGTATTGTTACGTAGTATTAATCTTGCACTTCAATCCTCTACATGACCCCAATTCATTTGCTATTACGTCCGGTTCTTGTTAATATAAAGTAGAGATTTCTGCTAATTCTTTTCTCTTTTCCTATTTATTAATTATTATTCACATTAATAGAATAGTATTTTAAATTTAAATTAATCAGAGAAGATATTTAAAATATTAACCATAAATTAAAAAAAAAAACAATAATTGATACTGCAAATTAGTCTCTTCACCGGTTTCATGGTTATTTTGATTGGTTTTATATTTGTTATGTTACGTAACCTAATTTCACTTTCTTACATACACTTAATTGGTATAGGAAAATATTTGAACAAAGAGGAGAGAGAAAGTGAAATGATGAAAAAGGGGGGATAAAATATTTGAACCCCACCTCTTTGATGTATGTATAGGAAAATAGAATTAGGTCATATAACACAGACCTTGATTTCTACACTTAATTGGTACTGCAACATCTCAGAATTAAAGTACCGGTCACCATGCATAATTTCTCATTAAGATCTTCATTCAAATGCTCGTTACATGTTCCAGAACAATGTAAGGTGGGGTGAATCTTTAAACAAAAAGTAACAATGAATTATTTTCTAAAATTGTCAATCGCTTCATCTGTAGCAACTTCTAGCAGCAAATATAGGCTAATCGTGTATGACGTGATCAGATCAATGCAAGCAACAATACTGGCCTGTAATTTCCTATATACATTGCTCAAAGAATACAAAAATCATATGCCTATGTACATGAGATCTTCCATTGACTTAAATGGAAGTGAATATGCTGACCGTTCATGGAACTTGCAATGGAAAAAATACCGAAGCAATCCTGATTTCATTAGTCACCAAAAAGTAGATAATTGCCTCCAATGTACTATTTGAGGTCATGGAAACATGGGAGACTCACAACATTCTATTTGCTTCATTCAATGAAGCTTTAACCTGTTAAGAGTTGAAGAAGGGTTATGTTGTTATACCCAACTTTTGGCAGAAGCAGGACATCCTTGGTTATCCAATATTGATGAAGGGTGGAACCAAGGAAACTCAATCCAATAGCAAATAGAGATTATATATATCAACTTAGATATCATGTTAAGAGTAAAAGATGGGTTATGTTATTATGCCATCTATGATTTTTGGCAGAAGCACAACATCCTTGGTTATCCATCCTGTGCAACCTAATTCTTGAAATGGAATGCATCAATTGAGGAAGAGTGTAAATGATTATGGAATGCATCAACTGTAAACATGTAATGTTGACCCCAAAAATGCTTTATTAGATTTGCAATCATAACCCCGAAAAAAACAAAAGTGCATCCTACTTAGAATGGCAAAATGATGTGAGGACAAATATTGTATTCATCTCTAACACCCCCAAATAAAGTTTCAGAAGCACCCAAGTTATTTGAGTGAAAGCAATTATCTGATCACATATGAGGGCATATATCAGAGAGAGAAAGAGACCTCATTTTGGGTGCTACTTTCAGAGGGGAACCAGTGCATGAGAACACCCAGGTTCATGACAGCAGGTATCAATTTAAATAAAAGTGGGGTAGTAACCTGTAAATCATCAGTTATAAGAATAAAAAAAATAAAAATAAAGGAAGGAAGGTATGGAGCAGCCAGATGTAAGTGAAGCTTACCAGACTGAGAGCCGTTGTTCCTAGAAGAAGAAGATACATTTTCCCCTAAAATATTGAAATCAGTGGTCAGCAAGAGAAAGACAGAAATTAGGTGAAAATTATATAAATCACTAAAACTCACTAAGAAAGGGAATCAGGAAGAACATATAAATTGTTGAGATATATAAAACCATTAATGTAGCCTCACCCAAGGTAGTCAAAATTGGGATTTTACCTAAAATCGGAAAGGGAATAAAAAATCGTAAATCGTAATACAAATCGTAGATTTTACCTGCACTCTAAAATTAAATTTTTATATACATATGCTTATGTATAAAAAAAATTAAGAAAAATAGACTACCTGCCACCATCCTTATACATTTGCATACAATTGTCACACTCTAAGGGTCTAAGCTAATAAATCATTTAAGTTATTATCATCGAAGACATTCTGTTCCACATGATCTTCAAATACATCATTCAAAATTGTCTTCATCTAAACTTTCATCATGAGATAAAGTTCCTTTATTTTCCACAATCCATTCATCTTCGGATGAAACATCAACAATGTTATATTCAACAGTTTTTGACTTGCCTTAACATCATTCTAATAGTTAAAATTGGGATTTAAATCTTAAAATCGGACTTAAGTAAATGTCTAAATCGGGATTTTATATTGGAAATGATTTTAAGTGAAATCTAAATCGTTTTAGCAAATATAAATCATTAAAATCGGGATTTTAAGATTTAAATCCCGATTTGAGCATCCCATTGCCTAACGAAGCAACAGCTTAAACTTTTGGGTTGAATTGGTTCTTTACATAGTATCAGAGCCTCGTGTCCCGGGTTCGATCCTCGCCGCCCCCACTTTCTTTCTAGTGGAATTTCTTTGTTCGCACAGGTAGGTGGGCCCGTGCATTGTCCACCCTTCAAGCCCAGTGGGCTCTCGTGTGAGGGGCCGTATTGAGATATATAAAACCATTAATGTAACCTGTAACCTCACCTAACAGATTCCACTTTTGGGTTGAATTGGTTCTTTACATAAATAATTTTTGGCTAAATTACACTACCCTCCCCTAAGATGAAAATGTGCTATACTTTAATTCATTTTAATGTAAATGAAACTCTTAGCAGTGGTAAGCGAAAAACAATGAGTCTCCAGCAATTG
>JAVKPL010008050.1:0-31833 GCA_032173675.1 Gastrolobium villosum | reverse complement strand
TATGAATCCATTTTCAGAGCTTATTTTTATTCTGAGACCTCCTTCTCAATTTTTTTCCTTCCTAGGGTTGCGTGTTGGCTAATTACCGTTTTGCCCTTACTTTGTATTTTGGCCTAATCTTTGGGATTTTCACTAATCCTTCACTTAATTTCTCACTTAACACTTTAATTACTTATTTTAGAATTGTGAGGTGTTATAATCACCCCACCTTTTAGAATTTTGTCCGCAAAATTACATCTTAACGGTCCCGTAACACGGGGTGTAATCGAAAATCTCATCCATGTGGTATCCATGATTACTGAGTCCTTCACAAACTCTTTCACTGTTTCCTTAAATCACTGTTGCTTTTTCACTCACTGTAATTCAGCATGTACTCATTTTACACTTGTCATTTATGGCGCCACGACCTTCAATTCGCAATACTTTAAGCTCTTCACGGCTTACGGTTACACTTTCACCAATTCATCGGTAATAGACGACCACATTACAATTTGTCTGTCTCACTTCATCTCATTTTTATCTTCATCTGTCTTTCGGATCCAATATCGTTCCCAAACATCTATAGTTGTTTCCATAATAGACTCTAACTGTTCTCATATATCTTCACACTTTCTTTAGCACTTAACTCTTTTCGCTGTCTTCACTGTTTCAACCATACTCAGACCTCTCACGGTCTAAACACAGCACTCATCAATAACCTCCACATCGAGGACTCATGCTTAATATTTTCACCCACTAACTATTTTCCACTTTCATTCTACTCCGATGTTATAACTTAACCATATGTTCCACTCATTTATACCACTTTCTCGTAATCATCATCATTTAATCTTGGATGTCAAACTCAAAACACTATTACTTATAGCTTTACTCACTTCCACTAAACACTTTGGAACAAATCAATTTCCGACCCACTTCACTATTAATTGATGGGCTATTCAAAATGCCATACCACTCATATACAAGTCCTATTCGCTAGGAATCCTTGACACTCAATTATCAATTAACTTAAAATTCATTCCATCATTGCTACCACTTCTACAATTTACCACCAGTTGGTATATCTGTTTCTCAGAATATTCAAAATCACCACTAACACTAGTCCATACCTCATTAGTACTTAATCAAAACATCATCAACATTGTGCCTTTTCCACACACTTTCCTCCATAAGTGGCATATGCGATTACATACAACATTTTTCAATCTACTTTACCAGCAAAACCAAGCTATTCACTTTTTGGTAATCAATTACAACTATAGTTCCCATCTATGAATACACGTTCGCACTTGACTCTATTTCAATTTATCTTTTCCTTAGGGCTCATACTTTACTATTTTAACCTGAATTCTTGATCATCACTAGCCTTCCTAGAAGGACACTTACTTATTCTGTCAACTTTAACTCACTTATCATCCCTTTTTGGTCATAAGACAAGGGTTCCAACTAACTTACTACTTCACTTAGAGACAAAATTTATTTCCTCAGACTTACTTTACACCCACAATCGTGCTTCACTATCACACTTCGAAGTTCTTACACACTAAGCCACAACTCTTATATCCAATCTGACCTACTATTATCCATTTACAAATATATAACCTCGCATCTTGCGTTAACCATATGGAAAAACTCTCCCAATACAGTGGGTAACAACATTCACAGGTTTAACCCCTCGATCTCTTGCTGTCCTAAGGGCCCCAGATGTCATGACCCACCGATCAGAGAATCCACCCATATGATCCATGCCGTAAAAATGACTTACTACTAGCTGTCCCTATTCTAAGGCATCCCCCAAATATTTTTTCTTTATGCATTCTCATAAATTATCTCTACCATACTAACCGTTATACCAATGTGGAACACTTCCTCGTTTCTCATTACTCATATCAAATACCACTAGTCTCCGGGAACTTAACCCGTACAGAGATAGCTACACGCTCCTGACACATAGGCCCTACTGAGATCTTCCTACTATCAATTCATATTACATGCACCCAGTGAACAGAGAAATTTATACTCATAATATATCTGTATATGACGGCAAAACTGGTACTCCGTACACTCCAGATCACACATGGACCCAGTCCATTTGGTGTCTGTATCACCTCTGTATATAACATCAAAACTGTTCTGTATTACCACATGGGCTGCCCTCATACTCTTAGTCGTAGTGGTATAATATACACCTGTTATATATAAGTTAATTCATCTTACTCTCTCGTGTCATTCTTCTCACTGGTAGTTTACTTTCATTTCGGTTACCCCTCTGACCTGGTTTATAACATAATCATGGTTATAATAATCCACATTCTCTTCGTAATTTCGTACACATCTTCTAACTCGTAATAGTTCCTTCTGTCTTGTTACCGTTCAGTCAGTAGTCCATTATCTCTTCCTTGCTTATTCTTCTCACAGATTGTTTACTCTTTTACTTTGACTAATCACTTGCCATGGTTCATAACATAATCCCTAATCCATAATTGCTAAATTTTCTCAAAGTTCTGTACACATCTCAATTCTCTCAGTATAAGTTTCACATTTCCCATCACACAGGGATCTTCCAATCATTTCCGTCGAATCACAAATAACTACTTCACCTCAATCCTTGCACTGAATTTATACCTCAGTTCACTAACAAATCTTATCATTTTCATCTTGAATTACACATTAACTCTCTTGCTGACCACATAATTCCACATTCTCTGCACACTTTACACATCAGTTCTTTCATTAACCTCTGACTTTCGCACTTTATTGCCACTTGGTTCCTATACTAATCACTTGATTTCACATTAAGTTTTACCTTCACTCATTCTCTAATCATACCATCTCAAATTATTGTTATGCAACAATAACTCACAACATATGCCACCGTTCTAGTCCATTGCCCGTCACGGCTCACATAATATATGCTCAATACTGTAGAGCAACTCATCAATTTTCCTGATCACTTCCACCCTTGGTGGTTGTAGAATATCTCTTTACCTTGTAAATACCTTTACTCCGTCTATCACTCCGTATCAAATACCAATATTTTCATAAGTGCACTACTATTAGTAGTACATATACATATACCACCAGATCGAAATTTCTTTACAACTCTCATTACTTTCGTACAATGACTGTACATCTCAACCATCCTGTTCCTTTATCACTGATACGCCTGCCAATCTGAGTCGACCTCCACTAACTGTAATAGTGTCTTCATGGTACATAGATCTTGTGTCATCCATGGCAATTCCTTCACTTTTCCTCATACATATTACACATAATAATATACACATAATTAGTTCACCTCACTTGTGTTTAGCCAACACTATCTCTTTATGGAATTCACTCCCAGATTTCAATATCTCTCACATTACCAATCTACCAGCATCATACTTTCACGTGGTCAAACCTCGTAGGATTACTCATCACATATTCTATTTGTTTCTCTGCTTGGACCATCCCAATTCATTCAAGTGCACCGCACTTGTCCTGGTCTCATAACTGCTAATCAAACATGACGTGTTTAACTCACGCATACGAATATTTGTTCCCTTTTCTCAATAATTCTTCAGGTTCAAAACCTCTCGCCTTGATGAAGTCTATTCACCAAGACCACTTGTACATAATTGTCTTACTATACTACACATATACTTGGAATTTCACCAATCTCATAAGCTCATCTCTGTTATATGTTTATCTTTCATAGTACTGTAAAGTTCGTCTATGCTCATATTGTACATATCATAAATTGTACATCACTGTTGCTTATAATACACTTTTCTCCTGACTTTCATCGAAGTCAGATATAATATTTATGTCTGTTCTTTTATTCCTTCTAATATTCATACTTGACTTACTGCCATCCTTTGTCCATGGAGCAGTTAACACTGCAGCCACAACATCAGGCTATAGACTCACACTCGGTGCTTCAAGGTTACTACGCAGGCTTCTTACGATGACCACAGATGTAACACAAAGGAATGGATTGATCAGACCCACACTAAGGAATTACATATACAGTAATCGATAAGAATCTACATACAACTATGTAGCACATAACACATCTATATATATTATCAGAGTTCCTTAACAAAACTGCTCTGATACCATAAAATGTAACAGCCCGTTACGTACCGGTATTGTTAACATTAATTATGATATTAAGCGCAATTACAATCACAGCAGTTCATTTATAAAAATGAGAATAAACTTCTTCCGATTATTACGCGAACAGTAAAAGTATAAAAAAGGTAATAATAAAAAGCTGTGACCGTAACTGAAACACTAGCGGAAGACTTTCTTAACTATTTATACACTTTATTTTTTTACCTACAAGATACTAAGGGGTTCCCATAAACCCACCTAGCCAACTCCTCACTTTTTACGTTTTTACCACTTAACAGGATTTGCCAAACTGTTTTTCTACGAACACAAAATAAAAATCCAAACTTAAACTCCAGGTTATCTTTTTTCCTTATTCACTTACATTTCTATCAAGCTATCACACACTCAATTCCGAGCTCGTGAGCTCCGGTTATCGCCGTTTGAAGTTGGACAAACAACATTGCCTACCAACTCCGAAACAGCCTAAAACGTCCAAACTTCACGGAATAAACTGCACCTAACCACAAGGATACTGCCTCTCAAACTTTTACACCATAAACTAGACACCTCAAACTTCGATTTGATATATCGTACGCTTAATTTGACCAAGTAACGAAGCGGGAATTAATTTCCCAACACAGACCCGAATCTGCCCACTGGTACTGGCCAGAACAGGGTCGTGCGTGCTACAGCCCCCATGGGCTGCGCACACCACCAATGAACCTAGGCTTTTGACACAACGTAGGGGACATCTTAAGCTTCAAAATGGCGTATGGAAAGTCCCAATCGGACCACTATGGAGAGAGATACGCTCTTCCAAAGTTCACCCAAAAACTGCCAATTCTACAGAAAATTCGCCAAAGTTTCCTTTGTATTTCCTAAAATCCCCAAATTTGCATAACCTGTTTAACACTACTAATACACCTGAAATCCAGCAAAATCCAATGGGTGGTACACACAAGGACCAACAACGCCTTGGGGTACTTACAACCCAATCCAATATACACTTAAAACATAAAAGTTTCATGCATAAACCATAATGCGGGTAATCATAAACTTACAATGGGCCTAAAGCCCTTCCATCATAATGCATACATCCATGGTACATTTAAAACACTGGATTACATTTACATTTACAACTTTAACTTTAGACTACAAATATTTACATATTACAACTTCACTTGCCAAATAAATCCATAAACTAAAATGACATGATAGCTAAACTCTACACCACTGCTCCACTCGTCATCATGCGGGCTTCTTGCCCGCTGCTCTATATCCACTGGTACACCCTGAAATAATGCCCCGAGACGGGGTGAGATATACGGATATATCTCAGTAACCAAGAGGTTCTGGAGAAAACTCCGCCCAATGGTTCACTTCGATGTATATCAATAGCAATAAAACAACACCACTGTTATAAAACGGGATAAAGCAAGGGATTTAGAGAAAGGGGAATATATCAGAACAACTACGACATGCGGGATGGTAGCTACCAATACCACGCCATGTCCTCGGCTATACGCCTATGGGTACTACCCCTGGCGTATTCATAGAACAACCCACCAAGGTACCCCTTCCAACCATATACACTCGACACAACCTAGTGTGCTCCTATCCGGATAACACACCACGACCCTGGGTCAACTGGAACTCCCTCTCGGAGACCTATCCAGTGGCAGTCCGGAAACACTTGCCCGAAGGCTAAAAATATCTACTGGCCAGAGATCTGGTACATAAGTACCCATTGTGATAATGCACATGCATGCTCATGCTGTTCTACACTACTCATACACACTTCCTACCATTGCCATCGACTAGCAAGGTGGAACACAAAAAGGGGAACAAGCCCCAGTACCAAGAGGTTACCTTTCTTTTTATCCGTCCACTGAGCTCCGCAGAAACTCCACTCATAGCTTGATACACAGGGAACACCTCAATCCACTTGATCCAGGACCAAGGGCAATCCACTGTTTCACTGTTCCAAGTTTATATCCACGTACGGCAACCTGTACAACCATGCACAGCCGTCAGTTTCAGTCAAAATACGTCAAAACGCAAAAACGTCATATTTCCTCTCCCCTCCACTAAGGGTTCAGCCTACATAGTGTTATTTTGGGTTTTATTTTTCTAAATTTTCTTTCTCATTTTATTTCACTTACTTAGGTTACCCAAAGGCTAGTTCACTCGCCGTTTTTCGGTTTTACGACTTTTACGCAACATTTTGCGAAATATTGCACTTTAGGCACATTTTGCCACTTTCAACACTTATTATTTTTACATTGATTCTTCCATATGCCAATCACCACACAACCCATCTAATAACTTTTCCATTACACAACACAACACCAAAGTGTTCTAAAACATCAATTTGCCCAATTATACATAAATGGCCGAATCTTGGTTATCCAAACCAAGGATTTCCACTCAATTCCTATGGTCCACCACTCACATAATCACTTCATAATATCATATAATCACACTAGAATTCACTATATCACACATTAACACAAAACTCAAAAATTCCATTTCATGCATCAATTTTTTTCTAAGTTAAAAATCCATTTTTTCCGCTTAAAATTTTGATTGCATTTCTAGCATTAATACATCATTCTAAGACATTATCATCTAATAGACATTTTCCATTTGAGCTCTCTAACACCACATATCACAAAATCCCTCTTTAGGGGCAATTATCACAACTCAAAATTTAACCAATGAAATGTTGAAATAACTTACCCAATTGCATGGTATATGGCTCCACCTAAGCATACTCCACCATTGGAGCATGAAAAAGCTTCATGAACACCAAAAATTCTCAAAATTCCGGATCTGATTTTGGTGTAGATCTCCCCAAATAAGCGGTTTCAAGGCTCAAAAGTGGTACCAATGGGTTCAGAAGGTGTTTTCCATCAAGATTCAAGACAAGAATCGTTGAATTCGGTGGAGAAATGCCTAAGTTATGGCCAAAGGAAAATTTTGAATCAAAAATGGTGAAATGGCTGTGATTTGCTGCTGGATAAGAGAAGAAGACGGGATGAATTGAAGATGAATAGGAGATTTCAAATGTTTTATTAACTTTAACTGGGTACCGGATCCCACGTGATTTAAAACTCACCCGAATTTCCCTCCGGTCATCACTAAAATTCACAATTTAAAAACCTAATGAGAAATTATAATTTTTCATCTTAACAAAATCCTTTAATTTTACTCTTTCAGATAAAAATTTGGAGCTTTCCGGTTGTTCGGAAAAACACTGCTTTAAGGTACAGCGCGCTCCGTTGACAAACTTCCACAAATTGACTTAAATCCCTCAAATATTATCAGAAATCATATTTCCTATTTCTATGGACCATTTAAAATCAATATTTGAAACCTAGAGCTCAAAATTCCACTGGCACGTTTTACGGTGCAATCGGACTGCGGTATATTTACCCACTAAAAATACTATTCACTGATTTTTCTGAAACTTGCCTATCCACTCAATTTTTCGTTATGAATCCATTTCCAGGCTTATTTTTATCATCTGAGACCTCCTGCTCAATTTTTTTCCTTCCTAGGGTTGCGTGTTGGCTAATTACCGTTTTGCCCTTTCTTTGTATTTTGGCCTAATCTTTGGGATTTTCACTAATCCTTCACTTAATTTCTCACTTAACACTTTAATTACTTATTTTAGAATTGTGAGGTGTTTTAAGGATGATTTGAAATCAAAATAATCTCCATAACTATTATTTGTCTTGATGTTAATTACTCAAAATTAATTAATTTCATTATTAATCTAGATTTTTAACAAAAATCATAATAAATATTAATTAATTTTTGAGGATAATTTAAAATCAAAATAATCCCATAATAACTATCATATTAGTCGCTGAAGACATAATAGCTACTATGCTCATGTATGACATGTGATCAAGCAACAATATGACACCTTCCTATCCTATATGACATGTTATGTTATCGCAAATATCATGTTAATCGCACATATAATTATAAAAATTAAATAATTCACATTAAAAATAAGTATTATTTGATTCTCCTGTATGCAAGGAAGCACACATCTTCAACACACTAAACCAGTATATATAGTTAGTAATTTCAAAGTTATTTATATAAAAAATGAACATAAAAGAGTAGAAGATAGGTACCTGATAGGAAGATAAATTATAGAAATAACCATTTTGTGGGCAACGTGAAGTTCGTATGGACTTTTTCCTCAGCGAAAAATATGGAATTGGTTAAGATATACCTAAATTGTGATGTAAAAATAAATTACAATCATTCTTAATTCTTAAATTCGCAAGAATCCAGTAAAATATTTTGTTGATATTTCATTTTGCAATGTTTTGTACTCATGCAAGTCTATATAAATAATTGCGTGCTCGTTCAAACGGAAATAAATAAACTAAAATAATAGTAATTATGAAAAAAAGAAATAAATAAAAATAATGATAATTATAATGAAAAATTCTTATTTGAAGAGATATTGAGAGATATTGTTCCAAAAAAGGGGAAATAATGTAATGATTTTATGAGCATTACGAGCATAAGAATCATTTGGTAAGATTATACGTATGATGATGATTACCAAAAAAAAAAAAAGAAGATTATATTGCATGTAAAATGATTATATGTTTAAATATTATATGTAGAATGACGTCACAAGAGGTAAAATGTTTAAAAGGTTCATTTTTTATTATATTGCATGAAAATATGAGAGAAGAAAAGTAGAGATAAATTAAATATGGGTCACACATTTTATATTAAAAAAGAAAAAAATATTAATAGGAAAGGAATACAAATTTGCGCAGGAAAATTTTTTGCTCTCGTGCGACCGGAGAACATGATTTCCAATAATTAAATATATTAAAAGTAAAAGAAATATATTCATAGTGTCAAAATCAAAATTTCATTCCACATGACTTTGTAGTTTGTACATGTCTAATACTAAAAATATGCAAAGACTTACCATATTATATGCATGAAAAGAAATTAATTAATTAAAATAATAGTGATTATTATACTTTATACATTTAAATTTATTATGTTTTTAACATAACTCAAATTACGTACATGCTATATAATTTAGTAAGTCCTATAAAAAATTAACAAATTATAAAATAATATTATTTCACCATTGTTGATAAATGAAACTTATTTATGAAGTGAAAGGGAAAACAATTATGAGTTTTTTTTTGGTAAGAGTTTCAAATTAACTAACTATTTCATTGATTGAAAAGAATAAATTATCCGGTTTGAAAAATAACTGAAATAAAATAATAAAAATATTAACCAATGGATTTTGAAATAAAATAACTGAAAAAAATTAATTTTTCAAACAATACGGAAAATAAAAGTGTAACGCCTGGCAACTTGCAAGGATTAACGACTGTCCCCACACACTAACACGAGACTTTTCAGCGTGCTTTGTCCTCACTCGCACACTTCCCGGGAAAACTTCCCAGGAGGTCACCCATCCCAGAATTGCTCCAAGTCAAGCACGCTTAACTGTGGAGTTCTTCCGATCTGGGCTACCGAAAAGTAGATGCATCTTGTTAGTATAGGTAGTACCAATTAATTCTTATAAGCAATTCCCAACTGTACTGTCCCATACCAGCACAGTCTGTGGAATCCCTCTCTTTCCGGTGTTATTCGATTCATTCATGTACCCCCATCGCTGGAAGCCTGCCAGGAGCCGCTCCTTGTCCGTGCCCTTGCGCACCGGCGATCACTCCCCGCCCTCGTCAGCGCCTGGGATGTTACATGCCCACCAGCTTCCGCCTGGTTCGTCCTCGAACCACACCGTACTGGATGAGAGGCCCTGCTCTGATACCACTTGTAACGCCTGGCAACTTGCAAGGATTAACGACTGTCCCCACACACTTACACGAGACTTTTCAGCGTGCTTTGTCCTCACTCGCACACTTCCCGGGAAAACTTCCCAGGAGGTCACCCATCCCAGAATTGCTCCAAGTCAAGCACGCTTAACTGTGGAGTTCTTCCGATCCGGGCTACCGAAAAGTAGATGCATCTTGTTAGTATAGGTAGTACCAATTAATTCTTATAAGCAATTCCCAACTGTACTGTCCCATACCAGCACAGTCTGTGGAATCCCTCTCTTTCCGGTGTTATTCGATTCATTCATGTACCCCCATCGCTGGAAGCCTGCCAGGAGCCGCTCCTTGTCCGTGCCCTTGCGCACCGGCGATCACTCCCCGCCCTCGTCAGCGCCTGGGATGTTACAAAAAGCACCTCCCTAAACAATTAGTGTTAATCGTGATAATAACAGGACTCGTGTCAGCGTAGACAATTTTATAACCATAAAATTTCGGAACACCATAATTTTCAATTCAAGTATCTAAATCAGAAGATATTTTTATTTCACATAATATTTCGACCAGATTTAAGCAATGACACTTCATTTGACATATTTTATTTACAGGATTAGTCTCATCAGGTGACTTGCTTTATGCATTAATTTGAAAAAACTTATTCAATCAAATTAAACTTCCAATCAGGTTTAATCCGACAATCGTTTTGCCCAAAATTCTTAGAATGGTGTTTTTCTCCTTTTAAATAAACGATTTTTAAAGAAATTTATTCCAAATGTGCGGACAGAGGATGAGAGGATTCAGACATTAAAATTTTAATATATTTTTGGATTTGATATTGTGGTTTTGATTTGTTTCTCGCATCTTTGAGTTTTATTATTCTCCCTTGGGAAAGAAATCAGATTTTCTTTTAAATCAATATTAAAAAAATTGAATCAATTATTAATGCACGTCCAGAATCTCCCTCCTTTTTATTTTTCACCATTTCTCTGCTTGATCTTCTGCATGATCCTCTCCTCGTCCCTCCTAGGTAAGGACTCCATTTTGAAAATACCCATATTGTGTTTCTCTGCATACGAGTGTACTACTAAAAATTCCATCCCTTAGCACATAAAAATTTGCAAAGTTTCCTTCTGGAATGGCAAATTTTCGATATATATTATTAATTGTTGATAACTGACAGAAGAAAAACCAAGGAAAACGGAAAACTGCATATTTCATTATTGCATTTCAATAACGCATACAGGGTATTAATAAGAGAAAAACTGAAATGAAAGAGTAATAAAGTAAAAACTGAAATGAAAGAGTAACAGAATGGTGTACACTCACATGGGCCAGCAATCCACCTCAGCATATTCTAGAAGTGGTTACAACAGAAAGGGAAAAAAGAAGAGAATTATAAAATATTTGCTAATAGCCCCCTTCAAGATGGAGAGTGTATGTTCATAACACCCCTCTTGGAAACCAGAACTGAAAACTTTGAGGGAAGGAGAGATTTAGTGAAAATATCTGCAAGTTGTTGTGAAGAAGAAACAGGAAAAGTCTTCAAGGTGCCTTTAATAATGTGCTCACGAACCAAATGACAATCAATTTCATTATGTTTGGTGCGTTCATGAAAAATGGGGTTGGCAGCAATATGAAGTGCAGATCGGTTATCACAAAACAGGTGAGCAGGAGTGGGATGTAAAACATGAAGATCCTTCAACAGAGAGAACAACCAAATCAGTTCACATGTAGTATGGGCCATAGACCTATATTCAGCCTCGGTGGAGGATCTGGAAACAGTGCCTTGTTTTTTGGACTTCCAGGAGATAATGGAATCTCCAATAAAAATACAAAAACCAGAAATTGTTCGACGGCTGTCAACACAAGAAGCCCAATCTGAATCACAAAATGCATTGAGCTGTATAGTAGAAGATGAAGAAAAAGAGAGGCCTTGACCAACTGTGTATTTGATATAACCAAGAAGCTTGTGGGCAGCTTGAAGATGTGGAACACGAGGGGATGCCATGAATTGGCTCAGAAAGTTAACACTGAAGCAAATGTCAGGCCTAGAAATTGTTAAGTAAAGTAACCGACCAATTAAACGACGATACACTGAAGGGTCAGGTAGGAGATCGCCTTCAGAAGCAGAAAGTTTAAGTCCAGGCTCAAGAGGAGTGGTTCGTGGCTTACAACCAGAGAGGCCAGAGTCTTTAAGGATTTCCAATGCATAATGTCTCTGGCAAACAGAAATGCCTTTGGTGGAACGAGCAACTTCAAGCCCAAGGAAATATTTTAGAGGTCCCAAATTCTTTAAACAAAATTTGTTGTGGAGTTTATCAGTGAGGAGCTGCACTTCATGACTATTGTTAGAAGCAATGATAATATCATCTACATATACCAAGACAGCAATGAAAAGTGAACCAGAAGAGCGCACAAACAATGAATGGTCAGACTGTGATTGTATAAAACCAAGTGAGATCATGGTGGTAGAGAATTTAGCAAACCATTGTCTTGAGGATTGCCGAAGGCCATAGAGGGACTTGTGCAATCTGCAAACTGCATTAGGAGGTAAAGAATTCTGAGTAGAAGAGTACCCAGGTGGCAGGTGCATGTATACTTCCTCAAAGAGCTCTCCATGTAGAAAAGCATTGTTGACGTCGAGTTGGACAAGAGACCAGTTGTTGATGGCAGCAAGGGCAAGAAGAACACGGACGGTGGTGAGCTTGGCAACAGGGGAAAAGGTTTCTAGGAAGTCAATACCTTCCTGTTGAGTAAACCCCTTTGCCACTAAGTGGGCCTTATGCCTTTCAAGAGAACCATCAGCTTTGTACTTAACCTTGTAGACCCAACGACAGCCTACAGCCTGTTTGCCTGGTGGGAGGGACACAATGGACCAAGTTCTGTTAAATTCCAATGCTGAAATTTTAGCTTGCATGGCAGCTTGCCAATCCGGTAGTTGAGAGGCAGTAGAAAATGAGTTTGGTTCATAATGAGAAGAGACAGAGTTAATGAAGGCAGCATAAGAGGAAGATAAACGGTGGTAGGAGAGGCAATTGGAGAGTGGGTGAGCTGTTGATGAGGAACAAACATAGTCATTTAGGTGTCAAGTGTAACAGCCCGTTGTACACCGGTATTGTTAACATTGATTATGATATTAAGCGCAGTTACAATCACAGTGATTGGATTAATTAAATTACGGGCAACTTTTTTTTTCTTTTATCATATTCCTTTTCATAACAATAACTCTTTCCGTAATCAATTAAAACAACACTATAATTGTAAATGCAATTCGCGGAATCATACAGTTTACTAACATCACTAATCTCTCTTTTTAATCAATTCATTTAAACTCATCATCTTACTCTCACGTTTTACCATGTTATAGTCCTTTACATTAGCTACGCGTGGTTTCAAACCACGTATCATTTGGAGTTCTACACAGCAAGTTAAGCCCCTTTCTTTTAGTCTAGAAAAACCTAAATTTTCGAAATTTACACTGTGGTAATCGATTACCAGTGGGTGGTAATCGATTACCACCTGTAAAAAATGAGGCAGTAGCTAAAATATTGCATCCCCTGTTCTCTGGTAATCGATTACCAAGCTTGGGTAATCGATTACCTCACTTGGTAATCGATTACCAAGCCTCTGGTAATCGATTACCAGTGGAGACAGTAGCATTTATTTCGTCCCCTGTTGCATGGTAATCGATTACCATGCTTGGGTAATCGATTACTATGCAGTAAAAGTGACAGATTACAGCATTTTCAGCCCAAAAAGAGTTGTGTAATCCATCCCTAACACCTTAGTACTCCACACAACACTTA
This sequence comes from Gastrolobium villosum, assembly GCA_032173675.1. NCBI lineage: Eukaryota > Viridiplantae > Streptophyta > Magnoliopsida > Fabales > Fabaceae > Gastrolobium > Gastrolobium villosum. The sequence continues at coordinate 18,095 of JAVKPL010008050.1, read as the reverse complement.
AACATACCCTAATGTAGGCTCTAGGCCCTTCCATCATGCATTTTCATTCAATCATGCATCATTTACAAAGTCTTTAATATCATGGCCATTTTACAACAAATATGGACCATTTTACAACATAAATACCAAGGCTTCAAATGCAAGAAATGTGGCAATGGACAAGTCCCATGCTCACTCAAAATATACAATCATCCATGGCATGAATAATAAGCGATAAACAAGACTTAGAAAGTAATCATGAACACTACAAAAGCATGGAAATCACATCATGCAATATGTTCATGACCTAAGTCTCAAAATACTAATGTCATGCCATGTGCACTTCATAGACTCCTCCAAAATGACATGCTAGCACCATGCACCATAAGCAATCCGATGTCCACTAAGCGGGCTTCTTGCCCGAAGCTCCTCCCGGCTCATAATGCCCTGAAATGTGGTCCCCCAAACACGGGGTGAGATATACAAATATATCTCAGTAAACCAAGGGAGCTAGAGGCTTTCTCCACCCCATGGCTCACTCAATGTGCAAATATAACATCATATAATATGCATGACATACAATATCACCAACAACTGGAGACATAGTAGCCCAACGCATGGCCAACACCCGTGACCGGAGATAACCGTACAAAAACATGGTCACCTTCCTCAAATTCCAGCGGTCTATGCTTGTTGTCATAGTAGCTTTTCTGCCGATTCTGTGCCTGTTTCAATTTTTCTCTGATCATTTCTATTTGCACTGTTGTTTCCTGCACAAAATCCGGACCAAATCTTTCTTTATCGCCTACCTCAGTCCAACAAGTGGGCGTACGACACCTCCTCCCATACAATACCTCATACGGTGCCATACCCAGACTGGAATGAAAACTGTTATTATAAGAAAACTCCACCAATGGCAAGTACCTATCCCAGGCAGTACCCTGTTCCAATGTGCAAGCTCTCAGCATATCCTCAAGTGTCTGTATGGTCCTCTCAGTCTGACCATCAGTTTGCGGGTGATACGCAGTGCTCAGTCTAAGCTGAGTGCCAAAAGCCTGCTGCAAAGCTCCCCAAAATCGTGAAGTAAACTTCGGGTCCCGATCGCTAACAATGCTAATCGGTATCCCATGGAGTCTAACAATCTCCTTTACATACAACGTAGCCAACTTCTCTGTGGTGTAATCCACTCGTACTGGTAGAAAATGTGCAGACTTCGTAAGTCGGTCCACAATAACCCAAATCAAATCATAACCAGCTTGAGTTCGAGGTAACCCAACAACAAAATCCATCGAAATACTCTCCCATTTCCATTCTGGTATATCCAGCGGCTGAAGTAATCCAGCCAATTTCTGATGCTCTATCTTTACTTTCTGACAAACCAAGCACTTAGATACGTACTCAGCAACATCCCTTTTTATCCCAGGCCACCAGAACTTAACTTTCAAATCTTGGTACATTTTTGTGGCACGTGGGTGGATAGCATACTGACCCTTATGGGCCTCAGTCATAACTTCCTCTGCAAGTTCCTTGGGCACAACAATCCTGCCCTGATATAATAATAGTCCCTGTTCATTAACAGATATGCCACTCTGGCCTTTCAAATATTTAATACTTTCATTGCGAATCTGAGTCTCTTTAATCTTCTCGTGCAGCTCGTTCTCAATCCGAGTCAACTCCATATCACACATTCTCCCAGCAAAGAAATCTGTTATTTTCATGTCACGAAATTGCTCAATCACTTCATTGTCCCACATCATCATATGAGATAAATTGACAGACTTCCTACTCAGTGCATCTGCCACAACATTAGCCTTTCTCGGGTGGTATTTCAGCTCAAAGTCATAATCTTTCAAAAATTCAACCCATCTACGCTGTCTCATATTCAGCTCCTTCTGATCAAACAAATATTTTAAGCTTTTATGATCGCTGAACACAGCAAATTTCATCCCATACAGAAAGTGCCTCCAGATTTTTAAGGCAAACACAATAGCAGCCAGTTCTAAGTCGTGCGTCGGATAATTCTCTTCATGTGGCCTTAACTGCCTAGACGCATAAGCAATTACTTTTCCTTCCTGCATCAGTACGCTCCCTAAACCTTTCTTAGAAGCGTCACAATATAAAACAAACTCACCCTCCGGATCAGGTAGAGTTAACACCGGAGCAGTGGTCAACTTCTCTTTGAGTAACAGAAAACAGTCCTCACATTCCTGGGTCCACACAAAAGGAGTATCCTTTCGTGTCAATCGGGTCAACGGTAGAACCATTGCAGAAAATCCCTGTATAAACCGGCGATAATAACCAGCAAGCCCCAGAAAACTTCTAATCTCAGTCACAGTCTTAGGTCGTTCCCAGTCGCTTACCGCTTCAATCTTGCTTGGATCCACTGCAACACCACTTGCTGAAATAACATGACCCAAAAATTGCACCTCAGACAACCAGAATTCACACTTAGACGGTTTAGCATATAATTTCTTATCTTTCAACACCTGCAACACAGTCCTCAAATGGTCGATGTGCTCCTCCTTACTCTTAGAATAGATCAAAATGTCGTCAATAAATACAATTACAAACTGGTCCAAATACGGTTTAAAGATGCGGTTCATATAATCCATGAACACCGCAGGGGCATTAGTAAGCCCAAAAGGAATCACTTGATATTCAAAATGTCCATATCTGGATCGGAAAGCTGTTTTAGGTACATCCTCCGGTTTAATCCGAATCTGGTGATATCCGGACCGGAGATCGATCTTCGAAAACACACAAGCATCCCTCAACTGATCTAATAAATCATCAATGCGCGGCAACGGGTACCGGTTCTTAATAGTCACTTTATTCAACTGTCGGTAGTCAGTGCACAATCTCATGCTACCATCCTTTTTCTTCACAAATATCACCGGTGCTCCCCACGGGGACACACTCGGCCTAATAAAATTCTTCGCAGATAGTTCCTCAATGTGTTGCTTCAACTCGGCCAACTCATGTGGCGACATCCGGTATGGAGCCAAGGAGATCGGCCCCACACCAGGCAATAGGTCAATCGAGAATTCAATCTCTCTCTCAGGCGGAAATTCCGGTATCTCATCAGGGAATACATCCTCAAACTCATTAACAACCGGAATAGAAGAAATCTCCTCCTTTTTGTCACCCACCAATCCGCCCAAAAGGACATTCCCCAAATCTCCCGCCTTCAAGGCTTTCACAGTTTGACTAACAGACAAATACAAAGACGGACAAACAGTCGGCCTCTCGTGAGATAGCAACAACCTCTTTCCACAGCAATCAATCATTGCGCAGTTCCGAGACAACCAATCCATCCCCAATATCAAATTGACAGAGGCCAGGGGTAAGATAATTAAATCAATGGTGTAACCCCTACCTAAATAGGTGAACTTCACATATTCGCAAATCCAAGACGATTCACTAACCTTTCCTGTAGCGGTAGTAATACGCATCGGAGGAACCATTTGTGTTACCTTTAAGTCCAACGCCTTTGCCACATAGTCCGCCACAAAAGAATGTGTTGCTCCGGAATCAAATAACACAGACAAATCAACATTAGAGAGGAAAATTATACCTTTTACCAAATTCGGAGCCTTTTCAGTATGTTGAGCATTTGTAGTATATACCCGTCCCACAGTAGGAACAGCAGCAGTAGGAGTAGCAGTAGTAGTAACGGTCAGCAAGGCCTGCAGATTCGCAGCCTGCCCCGAAGAAGATGGACAATTTCTAGCAAAGTGGCCATTCTGACCACACTTAAAACAAGCCAACGGACCAGCACCACATACACCTTTGTGGTATTTCCTGCACTTCCCACATTGTGGGATAAAATATCTGTCCGCAGCACCACCACCACCAGGGTTTCCACCCCTCTTGAACTGTCCAGGAGGCTGCCTTACATGCAACCCCCTGCCCCTATTATTATTGAAGCCTCCTCTATTAGTATTTCCAGAAGGACCAGGTGTCCTCTTAACATCTTGTTCCTTTGTCGTATCAGATTTCGGATACCTACCATACACAGTCTCGGCCCTCTTGCATTGGGTCACCAAATCAGTGAAGTTTCTCACCGCAGTATTAGACATTCTCTTAGCAATCTTCTCATTCAGCCCCCTTTGGAATTTAGCTGACAAAAACTCAGGAGTAGGTAGAGTACCTCCATAATTTGCAAACTTGACAAGTTCATTAAATTTTGCCACATAGGCATCCACTGTCATGACTCCCTGCACAAGGCTATCAAACTCACCTTGCTTTGCCTCCCGAACATCACGGGGAAAATATTCTTCATGAAATAAACCTTCAAACATAGTCCAAGAAATAATCTCACCCTGAATAGCATATGGGCGAGACACATTGTCCCACCACTCCTGGGCGTCACCCTCCAGCATATAAACAGAATACAATAACTTCTGCGGATCTTGGCATCTCATCACTTGGAAAATCTTATCCATTCCCCTTAACCAAGCAGTAACCTCTTTCGGGTCCTTTGACCCCAGAAAAGCGGGTGGCTTATGTTTCCTAAAGGATATGAGCCTACGCTCATCATCAGCATTATCAACAACCTGTCCCGCAGCCCCAGTGGATTGGGCAACAGATGACGGATCAGGAACATAGCTAGGGTCAGTGGTGTGATGACTAGCCTCACCAGTGTGGTGACTAGCCCCACTCTCCCCTTGTTGAGGAGTAACAGATGGCGTCGGTGTAGGAGTCACCGTAGCCGTGTGTGGAGGTGAATTATCCCTCCTAGGACGATTTCTATCGGCCCTCATTTCTGCCATAAAGGCCTGCATCATATCCTGATTAGTCTTCATCAGGTTTTCAGTCATGTTTCTATTTGCAGCCGTCTCCGCCTGCAGAGCATTCAGGACTGCAGTGACCGGATCCGGTGGCAAAGGACCTGCACCACGTGCCCCACGGCGACCACGCGCCCTACTCATGATATCTGTACATGTAACACAAAGGAATGAGTTGATCAGACCCACACTGAGGAATCACATATACATTAATCATAAATAGTTCACAGATAGCTATGGAACACAAGATACAAACATACACAATCAGAGTTTCCCTCACAAAACTGCTCTGATACCATAAAATGTAACAGCCCGTTGTACACCGGTATTATTAACATTGATTATGATATTAAGCGCAGTTACAATCACAGTAATTGGGTTAATTAAATTACGGGCAACTTTTTTTTTCTTTTATCATATTCCTTTTCATAACAATAACTCTTTCCGTAATCAATTAAAACAACACTATAATTGTAAATGCAATTCGCGGAATCATACAGTTTACTAACATCACTAATCTCTCTTTTTAATCAATTCATTTAAACTCATCATCTTACTCTCACGTTTTACCATGTTATAGTCCTTTACATTAGCTACGCGTGGTTTCAAACCACGTATCATTTGGAGTTCTACACAGCAAGTTAAGCCCCTTTCTTTTAGTCTAGAAAAACCTAAATTTTCGAAATTTACACTGTGGTAATCGATTACCAGTGGGTGATAATCGATTACCACCTGTCAAAAATGAGGCAGTAGCTAAAATCTTGCATCCCCTGTTCTCTGGTAATCGATTACCAAGCTTGGGTAATCGATTACCTCACTTGGTAATCGATTACCAAGACTCTGGTAATCGATTACCAGTGGAGACAGTAGCATTTATTTCGTCCCCTGTTGCATGGTAATCGATTACCATGCTTGGGTAATCGATTACTATGCAGTAAAAGTGACAGATTACAGCATTTTCAGCCCAAAAAGAGTTGTGTAATCCATCCCTAACACCTTAGTACTCCACACAACACTTAAACATACCCTAATGTAGGCTCTAGGCCCTTCCATCATGCATTTTCATTCAATCATGCATCATTTACAAAGTCTTTAATATCATGGCCATTTTACAACAAATATGGACCATTTTACAACATAAATACGAAGGCTTCAAATGCAAGAAATGTGGCAATGGACAAGTCCCATGCTCACTCAAAATATACAATCATCCATGGCATGAATAATAAGCGATAAACAAGACTTAGAAAGTAATCATGAACACTACAAAAGCATGGAAATCACATCATGCAATATGTTCATGACCTAAGTCTCAAAATACTAATGTCATGCTATGTGCACTTCATAGACTCCTCCAAAATGACATGCTAGCACCATGCACCATAAGCAATCCGCTGTCCACTAAGCGGGCTTCTTGCCCGAAGCTCCTCCCGGCTCATAATGCCCTGAAATGTGGTCCCCCAAACACGGGGTGAGATATACAAATATATCTCAGTAAACCAATGGAGCTAGAGGCTTTCTCCACCCCATGGCTCACTCAATGTGCAAATATAACATCATATAATATGCATGACATACAATATCACCAACAACTGGAGACAAACCGTGAACATCCACAATAGGATTTACGTTCAAGGACTCCATCATATAACTCCCGAGACAATCCTGGCGCCTCTCCCATGGTTGAGAAGACTCCATGGCAAAACCCAACTGGAACTCCTCATGAGCCCTATCCAGCGGATGTCCCCCGTTTGGATCATCGTGGTGTCGCTCCGAGAGTCGACCCCACGGCATACCCAACTGGCATTCCCACACGGAATTATCCAGCGGATGTCCAAACCAACACACGTCAACTGGCCAGTGACCAAACAATTTTCACACAATTCAAGCAATATGGCATACAAGCACATAATCACACAATGCCATAAACACATAATCCAACCACAACCTTCCACTAGGTGTGGTGGAGCACACAAGGGATTAAACCCCAGTTCCAAGGGTTTACCTCAACACAAGCAAATCCGTTCCACACGTATGCTCCAAATCAATCTTTCACAATCCCGTCCGTGTGAGGCACCCTACAACGATCAACAATTCCAAATTACACCAAACCTCAATTTTCATGAAATTTCCACAAATTTTCCTAAGTTAAAAATCTAACTTTTTCACCAAAATTTATCATAGCATTTCTAGCTCACAAGCATCATTCTAAGGCATTTTCATCTAATAGCATTTTTCCATTTGGGCTCTCTATCATCACACATCTAAGATTAAAGACTTAGTGCATAAATTTCTAGATCTACAAAATCAACCACAAAGATACCACAAATATACTTACAATCTAGTGTATGCACACCACCAAGGCTTTACTAATCCAAAGGAGGACCAAAAGCTCCAAAAACACCAAGAACACTCAATGGTTCGGATCTGACTTCGCCCAAAAACGCAGCAAGGAGGTGGTTTCAAGGCTTGGGAGTATCACCAATGGCTTTAGAAGGTTGTTTACAATAGATTTCAACACCAAAACCAAGTGATTTGGTGGAGAAATGAAGAAATGGCAAAGGAAGAGAGAATGGGTTCTTTGTTTGTGAAATGGGGGAAGCTCACGGGTGGGGAAGAAAGAAAAAGGGAAGGAGGGCGTGGGGGCCAAGTGGGTTTTGGCCCCGCGGGTCCCACTCGCGATTTAACTTTAATCCCGATGAAAATTCTGATCATAAATTCTTAATCTACATATTTTTCCAGTCCATGACATATTTTTATTTCCTAAAAATATTGATAAAAATTTCACACTTATCGGTACACTCATACCGCAGTATCTTACACTTAAAAAGTTACTATTCATCAATTTTTCACAAATTTGCCTATCACTCAATTTTCCGCCCTGATTCCATTTCCAGCATTATTTTTGTCATATGAAATCTCTAACTCAATTTTTATGCCTTAGAATCCACGGCTGGTCAATTACCATTTTGCCCTTTTTGCCCATTTTGGCCATAATTCTCGGATTTTCACTAATCCATCAATTCTATTTCCACATTATAATATAAAATACACATTTAAATATATGAGGTGTTATATGAAGGTGGATGACGAGTCCTAGATGGACGAGAGGAAGAGGGCTGCTGTGTAGGAGAAGTAGGTAAGGATGATAGGGTGGGCAGATTTGAAAATTCGGTGAAAACAGCAGATGGAGAAGAGGTGAAAGCAAAAGGAAAAATGGTTTCAAAAAACACCACATCACGTGAAATAAAAGTGCGATTGGATTGTAAATCCAAAAGCTTATAACCTTTAAAACTAGGAAGGTACCCTAAGAAAACAGCAGGTAAGGCTCTAGGGGAAAACTTGTGGCGATTCTTGGGAAGGGTAGAGCTGTAACAAAGGCATCCAAAATTTCTAAGATGGCTGTATTGTGGAGGTTTATGGCACAGAAGCTCAAATGGAGTCTTAAAAGAAAGCAGGGGGGATGGGGTTCGATTAATCAGGTATGTGGCAGTAAGAATGCAATCCGGCCAATATTCTAAAGGAATGTGAGATTGAAAATGGAGAGAGCGTGCCACATTAAGGAGGTGTTGGTGCTTGCGCTCTACAACAGAGTTTTGTTGTGGTCGATCAACACAGGAATAGAACAATTGTATACCCTTGGATGAGAAAAAATGTGACAACTGAAACTCAGGTGCATTATCATAACGTATGGATTTGATAGGTAAAGAATACTGAGTAAGAATGAGATTATAAAAAGAGGGAAAAACAACGTTGAAATCAGATTTTTTATGCAAAAAATAAATCCATGTAAACCTTGTGGCATCATCTACAATAGTGAGAAAATAACGAGAGCCTTCCACAGAAATTGTGTGAAAAGGGCCCCAGATGTCACAATGTATAAGGTCAAAAGGGGATGCAGACAATTTGGGGTTTAAAATGAAAGGCAGACGCCTTTGTTTTGCAATTGGACAAACAGAACAATGATGCTCATGAGATAAATTTTCAGAAAAACCCAGTAAACATTTCATGGAATTTAGAACAGAAACGGAAAGGTGCCCTAGTCTGGTATGCCAGAGTGGAGGGTCTTTTACAGTCAAAGAAAAACAAAGGGGGAGGGGAACATTATCTGTGGGAAAAAGATTCGTGACATCAAGAATATAAAGGTCACCGTGTCTTCTAGCAATCCCAATCATCTTGGCTGAAGCACGGTCCTGGAGAAAACAAAATTTGTCAGAAAAATAAGCAAAGACAGGTGAATCTCGTGTGAGAGCACTGATAGAAAGGAGATTGAAGAAAAACGACGGAACACATAAGACATGCTGAAGGGTGATACAATCAGATATGGAAACCGAACCCACGGCGGTAACCATAGCAGATGACCCATCCGGAAGGGAAACCACAGAAGTGGAGGAGGAAGAAGAAGAAAAAAGCTTGAGAGAAGAAGAGACATGGTGCGTAGCACCTGTGTCAAGGACCCAACAAGACGATGAAAGAACAAGTGGGGACTTACCATTGAAACTCGCAACTGAAGGGGAAGAATCAATGACAGACGGAGCAGAAATTGAAGAGGATGAAGTGGAGCTCTGTTGTATGAGCGCAAGCAGTTGATTGTATTGGGTAGGGGTGAAAGCCAGAGGAGCTTCATGTGAAGGGGAACCAGGGTTCGAAGTAGTGGGCTGATAAGGAAATTTGGGAAATGAGGTAAGAGGCATGGAATGAACTGAATGGGCTTGGGCCAGATGCTGTGTTATGTTGGGCCTGGGGAGTCTAGGTTTGTACCCAGGTGGGTACCCATGGAGCTTAAAACACTTCTCACGTGTGTGTCCAGTAAGGATGCAAAAGGTGCATATGGGTTTGGGGCGACGTTGAACAACGGCTGCCGCTTTTGGATGGGGTGGAGAGGAGGCAACGGAGTTAAGGAAGGGTGTGTCAGGGATGACCGGAGAAGGCAAGGCTACCGAAAGTTGTCGTTGTCTTTCTTCTTGCAAAACCATGGAGAAGACTTTTGCAAGTGATGGCAATGGATCCAGCAAGAGAATCTGTGCACGAACTGAGGAGAAGGACTCGTTGAGGCCAATAAGGAACTGGATAACATGATCCTGCTCACGGCCAGTACCAATTTGACGAAGAGCACCACATGTGCAGCTTGGAAGGGGAAGATAATCCTGTAATTCGTCCCAAAGCGACTTGAGCTTAGTGTAATAAGCATTAACATCAAGCGAGCCTTGACACAAGGAGGAGATGCGTTGTTTGAGCTGAAAAATGCGTGGGCCATTTGCTTGAGAGTAGCGTGTCTTTAGATCTGCCCAAACTTCAAATCCATTGGAGAAATAAAGAAGACTATCGGAAATTTCTTTGGTCACCGAGTTCAAAATCCATGATATATCCATGGAATTGCATCTGTTCCATGATGAAAACAAAGGATCAGTAGCCTGAGGACGAGGGATGGTGCCATCAACAAAAACCAGTTTATTTTTTGCGGTTAAAGCAAGGATCATTGCACGATTCCAAGAGCTGAAATTGGAACCGGTTAAAAGGTGGGAAACCAAAACAAGACCAGGATGGTCCCCATTATGCAAGAAATATGGACTGGAAGAGTCATCCATGGAAAAAGAAGAAGAAGAACCAGAGGAGTTATCCGCTGGTGGTTGGCGATTTGTGTTTGTACCACGAGCCATGGCTCGGGATTAAAGGAAAATCACTGATACCATATTAATTGTTGATAACTGACAGAAGAAAAACCAAGGAAAACGGAAAACTGCATATTTCATTATTGCATTTCAATAACGCATACAGGGTATTAATAAGAGAAAAACTGAAATGAAAGAGTAACATAATGGTGTACGCTCACATGGGCCAGCAATCCACCTCAGCATATTCTAGAAGTGGTTACAACAGAAAGGGAAAAAAGAAGAGAATTATAAAATATATGCTAATATATATATATATTTATATATAGGGGTAAGATCCTTTGACACCTCATCTAAGAGCCGTTTGATCAAAAAAGATCAACGGCTCTGATTTGTAAGCATGTGACACCGTTGATCTTTCTTGATCTAATGGCTCTTAGATGAGATATCAAATTTGAAATTTGACACCGATTTCAAATTTGAAATTTGACACCGATGTCAAATGATCCTACCTCATATATAAATATATATATAGTTGCTTGAGTGAGGATGAGTTGGACATTTTTGGTTATAGCATATAGGTATGGCAGCAACAGAGGGTGATGGGTGTCTTGTGCATTAAAAAAAGAGAGGACAAATACTGATCCCTATCAGTAATATACAAAAATAAGAAACACGTACCGTCACAAAATCGGAATCGGGAATGAATTCTCTCATGTGCTAATTAACATGACCATGTCATGTATGGCAATCATAATCGTACATGTGTGAATTAATGATGATAAGGGAGGAGAAAAAAATATAAGATAGTTGATATGCTCCCAGCATATATACTTTTATAGATAAAAAAAAACATGGAATCAGATCTAAAACTGTGTATAAAGGTGTATATATGGTGAAATTATTGAATAAAAATTGTCAGACACTCTCTCACTCAAATTCTTTATGTTTATAGGAGAAAAAGGTCAAATAAAGGAGCAGGAAGAAATCAGACAGAATCTCCACGCTTGGAGCGTTCAATTCAACGCTTGGAGCGTAGGAAGAGACCCAAGGCAGTGAGTCTACGCTTCAAGCGTAGAACCCTACGCTTGAAGCGTAGACAAGGAAAAATCAGACAGTGTTTCTACGCTTGGAGCGTGGATCCTGCGCTCCAAGCGTAGGATTGAAATGGACAGTTGTCAGTTGCGAGGAAAGAAGAATTCTGAGGTGTATAAAAAGGCAAAAGACAGCCCTAAAGACCACACTTGGTCATTCTGAACAAATTTTAGGTCATTCTGAGGAGGAAGGCTCTGGAGATTTGGAGAGGAACATCTTCTTCTTCTACCTTTCTGTAGTTCTTGTATTTTGATGTTTTTATTGAATATTGGATTTTAGCCATGATAATGGTTGGCTAGAACCCCTTTGTTGTGGTTAGGGTCACGAACCCTTGTGAACCCCTGATACAATGGATTGAGTTTATATTTATATATATATCCATTGAATTTCGTTCTATTCTGATCGTATTGTTATTGTTATTATTAGATCTGATCAATCTAGTAATTGATAGTAAATCTGAGGATTAGGGCCAACAAGAGGAATCTGCGGTGGTTAATCCAGAAAGGGGATAGAACGATGGTATGAACATGATCTAGGGATAGACATGATTCATATTGTAGATGTCTTAATTATCGATCTTTACGCTTGATCTCATTTAGGGCACCTCAAGGAATTAGGGTTTTATATGGGGTTAAAGGGTTAATTCTTCAAGGGATTGAGAATTAACTACTGATATTTTTATCTGATAATTTTCTAAATTTCGCGATATATATATTGATATTTAAACTTAATCCAGAGTAAAAGGTGGGGATCATCGGTAAGTGTTCTCTAACTGCAGCGCTTTCTCATAAATTTCCAAACTTTTATTTTGTTGGATTCTCAAATATTCAAAAAGAACAAAAATACGTTTTATTTTACAAATCAAATTTCTACACAATCCTGACATTCGTGTCAAAAACCTCTTGGATTATTTAATCTTCAAAAGAATAGTTTAATTGATTTAGATACACTCTCTGTGGATTCGACCTGACTTACTACTTATTACTTGCGCAATTCGGTACACTTGTCGATCCACGTCAAGTTTTTGGCGCCGTTGCCGGGGAGTGTTTCTCTAAAATCAATTAATCTTGATTTTAAAGATTAAATTGTTTTTATTTTTATGTTAATTTTATTTTTGTTTTGTATCTGTGCTACTAATCTTTTCTCTGAAGTTGTATGCAAAGCAGTGCTTTTCTAAGGAGAAGCGAACGAATTGCTCAAAGGGAGAAGGAAAGAAAAAGGGCACAGACAACTCCCATTCCAGTAGCTGAAACCCTACCACTGGAAATACCAGAGATGGCTGCTCCAAATCAAAATGTTGATCCTCGCATGAACACCATTCTCACGCCTATCTTTAACAGGCCCAATGCTGGAATTGTTCCACCTGAACTTGGGAACAATCAATGGGAGCTCAAGTCCAACATCATTCAGTTGGCTGAGAGAGAAAAATATGGAGGAGAGGACAATGAAGATCCTCACAGATTCGTTGACAGATTTTTACGAATCTGTGACTCCACAAAGCCCCCACACGTTTCTGATGATGCAATACGATTGAGACTTTTTCCTTTTTCTGTTAAGGGAAAAGCTCTTGATTGGGTGGAAAGACAACCTGCTGATAGCATCATTTCTTGGGAAAACTTGTCTGAAAATTTCTTTGCAGAGTTCTTCCCCATGGAGAAATACAACAACATGGTGAATGATATCACATCTTTCAAACAACTTATGGGAGAGACTATCTGCGCTTCTTGGAATAGATTCAAGGCCCTCATGAGAAAGGTTCCTCATTATAACCTATCTCAAGGGGATCAAGTGAGAATCTTTTTCAATGGTTGTCTGCCGGAAACGAAACTGGTTATTAATACTGCAGCAGGCGGTTCTTTGGGTGATAAGCTAGCTTCAGAGTCATATCATCTGATTGACAAGTTAGCTAAAAATGAGAATGAGACATCTTCAAGGACAGGAAAAAGGGAAGTAGTGCCACTCAATGATAATAATGCAATGCTGGCAGAGCAAAAGTTGTTATCACAACAGATGTCTAATCTGAATGCAAAGTTTGAGAGGATGCAGCTTTCTAAAGTTCAAGCTAATGCAGTTATTTTTTACTGTGAATACTGTCATGAAGATCATGACACCGATGCTTGTCCTACATTGATGTCTTCAGATTCGTCTCAACAGGTGCAGGTAAATGGCATTTGGTATGACCAGCGCCCTAATCAGCAAAACTTCTCAAGAAATCAGAATAATTCTGCTGGCGGTAATAGCTACCAAAGGAAGAGTTATCAAGGTACTGGTTTAGATATGAAGTTCGACAACTATCTAAAGCCACCACCTATTCCACAAAGAGAGCCTTCTGACCTGGAGCGTTTAGTGGGAACATTAGCACAAAGTACTAACGCTTTCATGGAAGAGAGTAAGGCTAACCAAAAAAGTACCAATGCTTTCATTGAGGAAAGTAGAGCTGAGTCCAGGAATACCAAAGCTTCAATCAAGAACCTGGAATATCAGGTTGGTCAACTTGCCCAACAGCTATCTGATAGAGCTCCAGGTACCTTTCCTGGCAATACTACTACCAATCCCAAGGATAATTGTATGGCAATTATAACTAGAAGCGGGAAAGTGGTGGCATCCCCACCAAAACCTATAGAAGAGGAAGAGAAGGTTGAACAGGAGGAGAAGTCTGAAAAAGAAGCTTAAAAGTCTCCTGAAATATTGAAACCGGCTGAAAATGTGAAGGAAAAGTTTGAACTTAGTGAAGAGTACCTTATGAAAATGGCACCTTATCCTGGAAGGTTGAAGCCAGAATTGAAAGCAAAAAGCTATGACAGATTTCTTGAGATTTTCAAGAAGTTGCATGTGAACATTCCGTTTGCTGAAGCATTGGCTAATATGCCAAATTATGCAAAATTCATGAAAGATCTCCTCTCCAGGAAGCATAAGCTATAAGAGTGTCAGACAGTTGCACTTACTGAGAAGTGCAGTGCTATTATCACTAGGAAGTTTCCTCCTAAACTTCGTGATCCTGGAAGCTTCAACATTGAAATTGAAATCGGAGATACAAAGATTGGCAAAGCTTTGTGTGATTTAGGGGCGAGCATTAATCTGATGCCCTTATCTGTCTGTAAAGCCTTGGGGATTACTGAATTGAAGCCTACTTTGGTTTCTCTTCAGCTTGTTGATAGATCCTTAAGGAAGCCAAGTGGTATAGTCGAGGATGTCCTTGTAAAAATTGACAAGTTCATCTTTCCGGCTGATTTTATTGTGCTTGATATGGAGGTGGAAAATGAAATACCTCTCATATTGGGTAGACCTTTCCTGGCCACAGCCCGTGCAATGATTGATGTAGAGCAGGGAAAACTGGTGCTAAGAATGAATGAAGACACAATCACTGTCAATGTCTTTGATGCAATGAAAAGACCATATGATGATAGTGAGTGTTTCGAAATTAATGTCTTAGAAGAGGTGGTACATGAAGATAAAACTCCCTTGCAAGAATTGACTGTTGAATTGCAAGAGAGAGATCATATCCCTTTTGAGGAAGACATTAAAGCTGCTGATGAGTTCCTTGAACAGAAGAAATCTGACAAAGAAATAGGTGCTCCTAAAGTTGATCTTAAGGAGTTACCTCCTACTCTAAAGTACATGTTCCTGGGGGATAATGAAACATATCCGGTGATCATAAATAACAGGTTATCTGCTGATGATGAGAAGAAGCTGAAACAAGTTCTTTTAAGGCACAAGACTGCTTTAGGATGGTCCATGGCTGATCTAAAGGGTATAAGTCCTTCCTTCTGTACGCATAAAATTCTCATGGAGAATGATATCAAACCTGTAAGGCAGCCTCAGAGGAGATTAAACCCCATGATGAAAGAAGTAGTGAGAAAAGAAGTGGTCAAACTTCTTGATGCAGGTATGATTTATTCAATATCAGATACTGCATGGGTAAGCCCTGTACAAACCGTGCCTAAGAAATGGGGTGTCACTGTGGTGAAGAATGATAAGGATGAGTTAATCTCTACCAGGACAATTACTGGCTGGCGGATGTGTGTCGACTATAGAAGGCTTAATGAAGCAACAAGGAATGACCATTTTCCTCTCCCTTTTATGGATCAAATGCTGGAAAGGTTGGCGGGTCACTCTTATTATTGTTTTCTAGATGGATACAGTGGCTATAATCAAATTGCAGTGACTCCTGAAGATCAGGAGAAGACAACATTCACTTGTCCTTTTGGCGTTTTTGCCTATAGGAGGATGCCGTTTGGACTATGCAATGCACCGGCTACTTTTCAGAGATGCATGTTATCAATTTTCTCAAATATGGTAGAAAAGTTCTTGGAGGTATTCATGGATGACTTTTCGGTCTTTGGCTCTTGTTTTGATGATTGCTTATGCAATTTGTCTAAGGTACTGAAAAGATGCCAAGAGACAAACCTAGTTCTCAACTGGGAGAAATGTCACTTCATGGTCCAAGAAGGCATTGTGCTTGGACACAAAATTTCAAAGGAAGGTATAGAAGTTGATAAAGCAAAACTGATGCTCATTGAAAAACTACCTCCTCCAATTAATGTTAATGGAGTAAGAAGTTTCCTTGGTCATGCTGGCTTTTATAGAAGATTCATCAAGGATTTCTCTAAAATTGCCAAGCCACTAAGTCAACTTCTAATGAAAGACAATGAGTTTGTTTTCAATGATGCTTGCCTTAAAGCATTTAATTTGCTAAAGGAAAAGCTCACTACTGCTCCTGTCTTGATATCTCCTGATTGGAGTATGCCGTTTGAGTTGATGTGTGACGCTAGTGATCTTGCTATTGGTGCTGTTCTTGGGAAGAGAAGAAACAAACTGTTGCATGTTATTTACTATGCTAGCAAAGTTCTGAATGAAGCACAAGTGAATTATGCAACAACAGAGAAGGAGATGCTTGTTGTGGTCTATGCACTTGATAAATTTAGACCATATCTCCTCGGTGCCAAGACAATCATCTTCACTGATCACGCAGCTATAAAATATTTGATCTCTAAACAAGATGCCAAACCACGACTGCTAAGGTGGATGTTGTTGTTCCAAGAACTTGATTTAGAAATAAAAGACAAGTTGGGTATGGAGAATAAAGTTGCTGATCACTTGTCAAGAATTCGAGAGAAGAACCTGCAAGATGATCCTGCTATAGAGATCAACGATTCTTTTCCTGATGAACAAGTTCTTACAATCTCTTTGAATTTGTCTGAAAAGCCAATTTTTGCGTTGCATGTGGAACCTTGGTTTGCTGATTTTGTGAATTTTAAAGTAATCAAGAAAATACCTCCTAATTTCACAAAGCAACAAGTGAAAAAGTTCTTATATGATGCAAGGAGGTATGTATGGGATGATCCATTTCTGTATTTCCAATGTGTTGATGGAATCTTGAGAAGATGTGTTTCAGAGTTGGAAATCAAGGGAATTTTATGGCATTGTCACAATTATGATTATGGTGGCCATTTTGGTGGGAATAGAACTGCCCAAAAGGTGTTGCAAAGTGGCTACTATTAGCCTACACTTTTCAAAGATGCAAGAGATTATGTTGAAAAGTGTGAAAGATGTTAGAAAACAGGGAACATTTCCCGTAAAGATGAGATGCCTCTAAACACTATTATGGAGGTAGAATTATTCGATTTATGGGGGATTGACTTCATGGGACCATTCCCATCTTCCTATTCCAACCAATATATTTTGGTAGCTGTTGACTACGTTTCTAAGTGGGTTGAGGCAACAGCTCTTCCTACTAATGATGCCAAGGTGGTTGTGAATTTCCTACGGAAGAATATTTTTACCAGGTTTGGAGTGCCGAGAGCAATCATAAGTGATGGAGGCTCTCATTTTTGTAACAAGCAGTTTGAGAATCTGTTAGCCAAGTATGGTGTCAGGCATAAGGTTTCTACGCCTTATCATCCGCAGGCTAGTGGCCAAGTGGAAGTTTCCAACAGGGAACTGAAGCGAATCCTTGAAAAGACTGTTAGTATTTCTCGAAAGGATTGGTCAAAGAGACTGGATGATGCACTGTGGGCCTATCGAACTGCATACAAAACTCCGATAGGAATGTCTCCCTATCAGCTTGTGTATGGGAAAGCTTGTCACTTACCTGTGGAGCTTGAACATAGAGCCTTTTGGGCTATTAAATTCTTGAACTTTGATACCACAGTAGCTCTTGAGAAGAGAAAATTTCAACTGTTAGAGCTTGATGAGTTCAGGAATTCGGCTTTTGAAAGCGCCAGAATATACAAAGAAAAGGCCAAGAAGTTCCATGATAGCAAGATTGTACACAAGGAGTTTGAGCCTGGCCAACGAGTGTTGTTGTACAACTCCCGACTGAAACTTTTTCCAGGGAAGTTGAAATCCAGGTGGACAGGTCCTTTTGTGGTTAAAAAGGCCTTTCCATATGGCACTGTTGAAATATCTCCCATGGAGGAAGACAGACCCTTCAAGGTCAATGGCTCTAGGTTGAAGTTCTTTCATGGAGGACCAGTGGTGAAACAGATTGTGGCCCTGCGCCTTAAATCCATTGAAACTTAATGAGGTAACCGTCAGGCTCGGGACGTTAAACACGCGCTAGTTGGGAGGCAACCCAATATTTCTATTTTTTATTTTTGTTTTTTTACTACTTATTTTTAGA
>JAVKPL010008049.1:0-32292 GCA_032173675.1 Gastrolobium villosum | reverse complement strand
CACAGGTCGGTATGAATTAATTCCAGAGGCTGCCTAGCTCGGTATCTCGCCATCCTTTGGAATGGGCTCCTCGCATGTTTTCCCAATACGCAGTCTTCACAAAAATTTCCTTCAGAGTTAAGCTTTGGTAGTCCCACCACCATGTTCTTCTTCATCATCTCGGTCAGACCACCATAATGAAGGTGTCCAAACCGTCGATGCCACAATGACATTTTATCTTCTACCTCGGCTTGCAGACAGCCGACCTCCATACTCCTCAGACTCAGCTTGTACATTCTATTTTTCTCCATCTGAACTCGGGCTATCAGACGTCCTTGTTTGTCTCTCAACAACAGAACTCGATCTGTCATTAGAACCGAGTAGCCTTTCTCCATCAATTGTCCAATGCTCAGAATATTGCTTTTGAGCTCAGGCACGTAATATACGTCCCGAATTGTACCAATTCGTCCATCTCTTTGTAAGAAACAGATTGTACCTCGGCCTTTTACATCAATTTTGGATGCGTCTCCAAAAGAGACATGTCCAGCTTCCACCGTTCTTAATTCTTTGAACAAATGTTTGTAACCACACATGTGATTACTGGCACCAGTATCCAGGTACCACTCCGACTCAACCTTCGAGCTAGTTTCACCATGAGCTAACATCAGAACTCTATCTTTCATTTCTCCTTCTGCAGTGAAGTTTGAAGCCTCATCAATTCTTCTTTCATCTCGGCAGTCCTTAGCGAAATGCCCAACTCGGCCACAGTTGTAACACTTGTCCGAGTTGCAATCTCTTGAATAATGTCCATACTTTCCACATTTGTAACATTCCACGTTTGATTGGTTTGTCCATTGGCCTCTTCCACCTCGACCACGTCCTCTGCCTCTCCAATTTTGCTGACTCGTCTCAGCTCTTTCTTCGTGTTTCACTTCCTGAACTCGGCCACGACCTTCTCGGCCATTTCCACGTCCACGTCCACGTCCACGACCACGACCTCTACCTCGGACATTCTGAGAGTAGAGTGCCTTTTCATCCTTGATATTTGCTTTTGACTGAAGTGCTTGCTCCAGTGTCTCTTCTTTCTTCTTTTTCTTGCGCTGTTCATGTGCCTCAAGGGAACCTGCTAGCTCTTCAACAGAAAGCGTAGCTAAGTCCTTAGACTCTTCAATTGCACATACCACGTTCTCGAAATCGTCTGTCAACGACCTCAGAATTTTTTCAACGATTCTGGAGTCGGTCAGCACCTCTCCATTTCGTTTCAACTGGTTCACCACGGTTTGAACCCGGATGATGAAGTCCGACACTCCTTCGGTTTCCTTCATCTTCATCCCCTCCAACTCTCCTCTTAGAGTTTGAAGTCGGACCTGCTTTACACGGTCCGCGCCTTTGTAAGTTGTCTCCAATATATCCCAGGCTTCCTTTGCCGTCGTCGCATCTCCAATTTTTTCAAGACCACCGCTTCCTTCAACAGCTTGAAACATCATAAATAGTGCCGCTGCATCCTTTGATCTCAACACACTCAATTGCTTGAGTTGATTTGCTGAATATCCTTCCGTTGTATCAGGTTCTACGAACCCGTTTTGCACCAACCCCCAACTATCATAAGCTCGTAGAAGGGCCTTCATTTGGATACTCCAGTTTTCATAATTCACCTTTGTCAGGCGGGGCACTGGTAGACTATTACTCATATTTTCCATTGGCTCAAGCTCTGATACCAATTTGTAATTCACAGGTCCTCTAATGGTGTTTCTCACAAACACTCAAACACACAAACAAGTCTCTGAATATACCTCTTTCTATATCTGTATATGCCAAGCCACTTTTGCAATGGTTTACATGGTGCTATTTAAAAGCATTAGCAGAAACTAATAACTAACTTAGGAAAACTAAACACAATAAAGACTACTTCATAGAAACTCTAAGCTCATTAATGTCCACTAACAAATTCCTAAGGACGCACCCCTTCACCAAACGACTCTTCTTTTTCTATTTTCCTTTAATTGAATAAAGTTTAAACCAACAGTCCCAACTAAAGGAGAAAGACAATAGAGAAAACAATTTTGTTCTTTGAGTTTAGGCCACTGAGACTGAGATTTCTCATGTGACATTGGCCTGTATTGATTCTTGTATATTAATTACATATGATTATAATGAATAGCAGTTGCAAAGTCAGATTTTTACAAATTGCAAACACGTCCATCAGTTGTCCAGTTCATCTACATTTTTTTTTGTTTGAATTTTGTATGCGACCAAATGATTTCCAATTCCAATAATCCTGGCTGAAAAAGAAAATATTAATGAATTCAACCTTGTCATACACATACAGAAGATGGAGAATAGTTTTCGGATCAAGGAATTATGAAAGCGTTTAGCATGATCAAAAAAAAAAAAAAATCAGCACTGTGATTACTTTATTTTAGCTTTATGAGTTCCAACTTCCAAGTTTTGTTCTACATGAAATTTTTTTGGCAAAACAATAAAGAACTTCAACAATATTGAAAGTTCCTTTATTCTCCTTCTTTCCCGTTGTATCTAATATCCTTCCTCGTTTATATCTTCTTATTTTTTCGTAATATCCTGAATCTCAGCATAACCCCTTTTTAATGGAATATACAATCATTAAAGATCCCAATATACTGTTGTTAAAAAAAATTAATAAAATTATTTATAGAATGATTTTAGCCTACATATATTACAAGTAAGGATATTCTTATTACCAAAACTTTCTACTACTAACTTATTATCTATCTAATCACCATTGAATCAAAGAGAGAGAATGTTAAAAAGTTTTTGAAAAAAGAGAAAATATTGATCCAATGGTGATTAGATAGGTAATAAGTTGGTAGTAGAAAATTTTAATAGTAAGAATATCCCTTCCCTATACTATATATTAGTGTACATAAAATTATTTTAAAAGTTTAATATTTCTGCTTGTTATCTGCCACACTCATCATGGTCCCATAAATTTCTTCTCTCTCTTACATATACATTTTTTTCTAGAAATATTTTTTAAACAAAAGTAAAATTATTTTTTCCTTATTTTAAGTACATTTATTTGAAGTAGACTTATATGGAGTGAGTATGTATTTAACTTTTTCCGAAATAAATCCACACAAAAACCATGTCCCCAAAACCATTAGCAATCCCTCTCAGCCCTTGGTTTTTCCCAATGTTTGGGTGTTTCTTTCGCCTAAAAAAATAAAATAAATAACACATTGGGGCGTTCGCGGTTTGGATTGGATCGGTTTTGGAAGTAAAAATCATCCGATCCAATTCTTTCGGTTTGATCATATAATCATCCATTCGGTTTTAATTTTTTTCAAATCCAATCCAATTTTTTTTATTTGAATTGGATCGGTTTTCGATTTTTTGAAAATCCTAAAATTTATTTCATGATTATTATGCAAATAACTAATTTTATATATATTGGATTTGTAGATTTTTTTTTAAATACAAAAGCAGTAAATTATAATATAGTTTTATTTTTTGCAATGAGATATGAAGCTCTACAAAGATAAAATTTTATTGATGAGATGTGACTAGATTTTTTCTTGGGTTTAGTTGATGGGTTAAAGAGTCTTGAGTTTAGAAATTTTTAGGCTATGATTAGGGAAAGACCCAAGTTGGTAGAGGGGAATTAATATATTGGATTGGTTTGGAATAGATCGGTTTTCATCAATCCATCCAAAAATCGATCCAATTCAAACAAAATTTGCGGTTTCTAATCGTTTTTCGGTTTTCGATTTATTCGATTTTCAATTTTTCGGTTCAGTCACCGCGATTTGAATCGATTGATAAACACCCCTAACCTTCACTGCACCTGCCCATCAAAATCTCATTTTTCCACTAATTAAATTAGTGTTTTATAATTCTCATTCAACATGAGAATTACAATTTTCTTACACACCCTTCGATTTCTGTGCTGACGTAGGTCCTACATATAACTTTTTCTAATACATGGATCCCACATGTTTTTTATCTCTACAATATGAGAATTCGATTCCTCTTCAACATGATAATTATAAAACTCATTAAATTATTGATAATAATAGTCTAACGTTATGTTAAAATATTTGGGCTATATTGTAGGAAAATGATTGTTTCATATTACATAAACAAAGTTATAAGTGACACCCACGTATAAAAGAAGAGAAAAAATAAATAAATGTGGGATCCACCTACATTTTATATTTGTAGGAAAGTTGTATATCTTATGTAAAACTCAAGCACGATTTTATGTAAGATAATAAATAAAATCCAAAATATTTAGTGAGTGCGACACTTACTGTGACAAAGACACGTGGTCCTAAAATTGCGGATACATTGAACACGATTTTAAAACTCAAGCACAACAAAACCATTGGCTTCCCAAAAACCAGTAGCTAGCTATAGCTCTATGCTTGTGGTTTTTCCAAACTTTTGTCCGTTTCCTTAGTTTAGAAACCTTGACACATCAAGCGCTTCCCACTATATAAGAGCACCTTCCCTTCATTTTCTTCATCAATCCGAAATATTGCTAGAGATTTCTTCTATATTCCCAACTAAACCTCACTAAAATATTATCAAACTACATACTTGGGTAATTTTTTGTGATCTGTAAAAGCAAAGCAAAGCAAGTGTTTGAAAAAGATTATTGCATTATGAGTTCAGCAAGCAAAGCTTGGACTGTGGCAGCAAGTGTTGGAGTTGTGGAGGCCTTGAAGGACCAGGGCTTGTGCAGGTGGAATCATGCTTTAAGATCAGCTCAACATCATGTCAAAAACCATGTTAGATCTTTGTCTCAAACAAAGAAGCTTTCTTCATCCTCTTCTGCTATGGTTTCCAACACACTAAGGGAAGAGGAGGCAAAGCACTCAGAGGAATCCTTGAGGAAAGTCATGTACTTGAGTTGTTGGGGTCCCAAATAGAGCCACCAGGGCAATTGGAAGAAAATTGTGTATTTGATTGAACCTTAGTCACAAGGGAAGGCTCATAATGAGAGATATGGGGTCATGTTGACCTTTGATGGTGCTTGTTTACTATCCAAAATTGCTTTTTCCACTGTGACATATATTGATGTAAATTTTGACAAATGAAAGATGGAAGTGTTAAGCTATGATTCAAATTTTATATGCATTCTTTACCACTCTTCACTTTTATATGGCTAATGCTGCCTAGGGTGAAACATTAGTTTGTATTATCATTTCTCTGCTTAAACTTACTTGATTTCAGAAGAAAAGAGATTAAGGGGAGGATGGCAGCAAGAATTTCCTGTTTTAACAATTTGATTTAAATCGATGCGCATAAAGAAGTTAATAACCATTGAGCCAAGTGGTATAGAATTTGTTTTCAAAGATATGGAGTTTAAGTTCTAAGAATGAAAAAAATAATATATTCCTATAATTGATTTGACAATATTCAAATAGGACTAATCGCGTAATCGATCGAGGTGATATGAAATTTGTTTTCAAAGGTTTGGAATTCAACTTTAAGAATGAAAAAAATGTTCTTAGGTCTGACGATGCTCTCAATAGAATTAATTGCATAATCGATGAACTGATGGAAAAATGCATAAAATGGAAGACTAATATAATATCACAGTAGTAAGGCTATCGAGGGTATTACCAAAAAAGCGAACTGATACTAGTGTTTATTTTACATGATAAATCATAGACATTCAAAAGATCAATTTTCACTAAGCTATTTTGAAGAGTTATCAGTGAATGTTCTAATAATTTTGGTTTATCATGCTCTAAATGTGTTTTTAAATAATATAAGAGTCGATTACAAATTTCTCTACGCAATTGCTTGGAGTTTGTTGTAAATGATAGTTTAGAATAGTAGTATAGAAGTCCCACATCGAGTATATTTGTTTGTATTTTCTTTCTTTTAAGTTATATAATAGACTCCGTTGTGTAGTTGATACACACAGTATTACTTTCAAATGTTCCTCTCTTCTCTCTCGGTATTCAACATGGTATCAAGAGCTTAAGGAACGTTTGAATTTTTTTATTTTTTTTCGGTGAACCCACTGTTCATCGTATTTTACAATTTATTTTTTTCGGAACGGTCTCTATTGTCAGTTTTCGGCGGGCGGTTTTTCTTCCGCGCGCGTGCAAGTTTCAGCACCCTCCTCCAACCGGCGGTGCGTGGAGGCGCGTGCAGCCTCCGTTCCGGCCGCGGCTGGTTGCTATTTTTTCGTCTTGCTGAGACGATTCTGGATCCGGTCTTTTTTTTTTTCTGTTTTGACATCTTTTTGCGTTGACGCACAGATCCCTCTTCCGGTTAGTTGTGTGATCAGTCTTTTTGGATTTTTTTTTCTCTACTCTTGATTATGGACTCTCCCGTCTCTAATGTTTCTGGGTCTCCGGCTGGTAATAAGTCTGAGAAGCAACCATCAGGTCCTACTACATCTATTGCTCCCACTGGTAATTCTTTTGCTGGAATCTCTCAGTTGCACTCTATAGGCCCTTGGACTTTTGATTCTGGGGCTTCTGATTACATTTCTGGTAATAAGTCCTTATTCACTTCCCTTTGTACTACTGGTTCTTTTCCCACTATTATTATGGCCAATGGGTCTCTGGTCCAATCACGGGGTATTGGCACGGTTCTTCTTTTACCTAATTTATCTCTGGGTCATGTTCTCTATGTTCCAGATTCTCCTTTTAACTTACTTTCTATTAGTCGTTTGACAAAATCCATTGACTGTGTTGTTTTTTTTACTAAAACCTCTGTCATCTTTCAGGATCGGAGTTCGGGGAAGGAGATTATCAGAGGATGTGAGTCTCAAGGCCTCTATCAACTATTTCCATCTTCTTCAGCCTGCTCCACTGTGGACTCTCCTCTTACTATACATGCTCGTCTGGGCCATCCTAGTCTTACAAAGCTTCAGAAGATGGTTCCACATTTATCGTCTCTTTCTAAATTAAATTGTGAGTCTTGTCAGTATGGGAAACATACTCGTAGTACGTTCCCAAGTCATCTTAGTCGTCAAGCTGTTTCTCCTTTTTCTATGGTCCACTCTGATATTTGGGGACCAAGTCGTCATTCTTCTACTTTAGGGTTTAAGTATTTTGTTACTTTTATTGATGATTATTCCAGGTGTACTTGGTTATTTTTAATGAAAAATCGGTCTGAGTTGTTTTCTATTTTTCAGTTATTTTACAATGAAATAAAAACTCAATTTGGTATTCCTATTCGTACTTTTCGTAGTGATAATGCATGTGAGTACTTATCTCATCAATTTCAACAATTCTTTTCATCTCATGGCATTCTCCATCAAACATCTTGCCTTCATACACCTCAACAAAATGGTGTAGCCGAGCGCAAGAATCGCCATCTGGTTGAAACCACTCGTGCCTTGTTAATTGATGGTAATGTTCCATACACATTCTGGGGTGATGCTATACTTACTGCATGCTATCTCATTAATCGCATGCCATCATCTGTTCTCAATCATAAGGTACCTCACTCTATTTTATTTTCCCATCAAACTTTATATCCTTTAACTCCACATGTGTTTGGTTCTACGTGTTTTGTTCATCATCTTGGTCTAGGTTTGGATAAATTAGCTCCCAAATCTCATAAATGTGTTTTTCTGGGTTATCCTCGGTCTCAGAAGGGTTACCGTTGCTACTCTCCCACTTTACGCCGATACTTTATCTCGGCGGATGTCTCCTTTTTTGAATCAGTTCCCTTTTTTGGATCCTCTACTACTCTTGTGGATACTGATTTTGTACAACCGTCCTTCCCAAGTGACCTTCTTTACCTTCCGTCTTTACCCATCCATGTTTCTGACTCTCCTTCTATCACCTCTCCTGCTGATGAGATCGAGCCTAGTTCGTCAGATGTATCTGTGGACTCACATTCAACTGCATCTCCTCCCACGGCTTCGGTCCCACCTTCGGATAGTGACATTCCCATTGCTCTTCGTAAGGGTACTCGTGATACTCGCCCTCCGGCCAGGTATGCAGTCAATCTCAGTTATCATTGTCTTTCTCCATCATATTTTGCTTCCCTTTCCTCTTTGTCCTCTGTATCTGTCCCTAAGACTACAGGTGATGCACTTTCACATTCGGGATGGAGACAAGCTATGATTGATGAAATGAGTGCTCTTCATCATAATGGCACATGAGATCTGGTACCTCTTCCTTCTGGAAAATCTGTGGTTGGTTGCCGATGGATTTATGCTGTTAAGGTTGGACCTGATGGTCAAGTGGATCGTCTTAAAGCTCGCTTGGTGGCGAAGGGTTTCACTCAGGTCTTTGGCTTGGATTTTATTGATACTTTTTCTCCTGTGGCGAAAATGTCTACTGTTCGCCTTTTTATTGCCGTGGCTGCTATTCGCCATTGGCCTCTCTACCAACTGTATATCAAGAATGCTTTTCTTCATGGTGATCTTGAGGAAGAAATTTATATGGAGCAACCTCCTGGATTTGTTGCTCAGGGGGAGTCAGGACTTGTTTGTCGTCTTCGTAAGTCTCTATATGGCCTCAAACAATCTCCAAGAGCTTAGTTTGGTAAATTTAGCAGTGTTGTTCAACAATTTGGCATGACTCGGAGTGCAGCTGATCATTCTCTCTTTTTTCATCATTCTACTTCTGGTTCTATTTATCTGGTGGTATATGTGGATGATATTGTCATCACAGACAGTGATCAGCATGGGATCACTCGATTGAAACAACACTTATGTCATCATTTTCAGACTAAGGATCTTGGGAAACTTCGATACTTCTTAGGAATCGAGGTGGCCCAATCTAAATCTGGTGTTGTGATATCTCAGAGGAAATATGCTCTGGATATTCTTGAAGAAACTGCTCTGTTAAATTCAAAATCTGTTGATACTCCTATGGATCCAAGTATCAAGCTTCTACCAAATCAGGGGGAGCCCTTTTCAGATCCTGAGCAGTATAGAAGATTGGTTGGAAAATTGAACTACCTCACAGTCACTCGGCCTGATATTTCCTTTGCAGTTAGTGTTGTCAGTCAATTTCTCAATTCTTCATGTCAAGAACATTGGAATACAATCATTCGTATTCTTAAGTATATCAAGGCATCTCCAGGAAAAGGCCTTGAATATGAAGATAAAGGTCATGATCAATTGGTTGGGTACTGTGATGTTGATTGGGCCGGTTGTCCAGCTGACAGGAGATCTACTTCTGGGAATTGTGTCTTTGTTGGAGGCAACTTGATTTCCTGGAAAAGTAAGAAACAAAGCGTAGTTGCCAGATCAAGTGCTGAAGCAGAATACCGCTCCATGGCGACTACTACTTGCGAGCTCATCTGGCTTAAACAACTTCTCAGAGAGCTTAAGTTTGGAGACACTGGACAGGAAACTCTCATTTGTGATAATCAAGCAGCTCTACATATTTCATCAAATCCAGTGTTTCATGAAAGAACCAAACATATAGAAATAGATTGTCACTTTGTTCGAGAAAAGATTCTTGCTGGTGAAATTGAAACTAGCTTTGTACCCTCTAATGAGCAATTAGCAGATGTGTTTACAAAATCTTTGAGAGGCCCTCGAATAGAGTTTATTTGTAACAAGCTTGGTGCATATGACCTATATGCTCCAGCTTGAGGGGGAGTGTTGTAAATGATAGTTTAGAATAGTAGTATAGAAGTCCCACATCGAGTATATCTGTTTGTATTTTCTTTCTTTTAAGTTATACAATAGACTCCGTTGTGTAGTTGATACACACAGTTTTACTTTCAAATATTCCTCTCTTCTCTCTCGGTATTCAACAGAGTTGCCCAAGGTTTAAAAAGATGATGAGGAACAAAAAAAGGCTGCAGCTGCATTTTCTAACTCGTTATTCTTTCTGATTAACTACCTCGGAAATATTTAACATGCTCCAGGACCACTGAACTTTTGGTACTCCCTCTCACAACATTAATTTTCTCTTTCCTTTTTTACCCCTATTATTTTTCCACTTTTCCCATTTTACCCTCCTATTTACACTAAGGGACCACCTAAAAATGGTGGTCCCGGTCCACTTCAAATAAGCTCCTACCTAAGAGTCCAAGACTGGTTTGTTAATCATGTAAAGCAGAATAAAGAATACTCGTCCATTTCATTTTTTTTTTTTGATTCCTCCACTAGTTTCCAGGGCTTCGCCCCGACTATGTCCAGTCTGACCCGGATCGGTTACCTAGTATTGGCGGGTAAATTTCTCAACGAGGATTTTCTGCATACACAGTCTCGAACTCAAGTCCTTGCTTAAGAGAACCCAAATACCTTGCCACTTGAGCCAACCTCAGTTGGTGTCCATTTCATTTTTATAATAAGGGTTGTAGCACCAACTTATTTTAGGGTTTTATTAATCTCATGTTAAAGGAGATAAGTTATCTCATATCATAGAGACAAGCTTGTGGGCTCCACCACTTAAAAAATAAAAAAGAAAAGAAAAAGGTGGCACATTTATCGAAGGGTGTGTTGGAGAGAAATTTATTACATGTAACATGGGAGTAATTTTTCCCCTTATTTTATTTTTATAATAATTTTTCTAATTATAATTTTTAATTTTTCAATTCAAAATGACATCTTTTTGAAAATAGATGTAGATAACTAGAAATATTAATGCCTTATAATAAATAATGAATGTAGTCTTATTTTGTTTACTTAATAAACAATTTAAGATATGTTGGATTGTGTTATGCTTTTTTTATTCTTAGAATTATTTTTTATTTTTATTTTTTTGATACATGAAATTGAAAAAGCAAATAATAGCAAAATTCAAAATAAAGAAAACAAAAACCAACGAAAGTACAAGAGCACAAAATAAATAAAACTATCCTGTTCCTTAGCAGCATATGCCTAAAGCAACAATTTTAATCGAGCAGGAGAAACCACAAACAAGAAGAATTCAGAATAAGGAGATTAACTAAACAATTAGCATAGTTGTTGGCTTCTCTAAAAGTATGTGTAACCAAGACCTACCAATCACGATCTAAAAGTGCCCGTATACGAGTCAACGAACGAGACTCATGAGCCACATCACCACGATTAATGAGCAAAGCGACCACCGAAGTAGAGTCGCTCTTAAGAATTAGACGACACCAACCTCTGTGCCACGCAATATTAAAATCATACTAAACCCCCCATAACTCAACCACAAATGCATTACAAATACCAATACGAGCACAATATCCAAGAACTCAATTCCTTTGGTAATTACGAATTAAACCACTACAAGCAGCAACATCAGGAACTCCCTTCGCAGCACCATTTGTGTTAAGTTTAACAAACCCAAAGGAAGAAAAATCCCAACAAACCAAAGCCTCCACTAGATGAGAAATAGAAGAGGAAAAAGATCCCAATACGTGAAGAATGGCACGCTTAATGACACCAACAAAATGAGGCTGCGAAGGAGCTATCAAATGAGAATGAGCAACATTATTTCTCCAACACCAATTTTGAAAAATAAAAACAACAAAAATAGAAGACCAATTGCGGATATCTAGCTTTTCTGTAAACCAAAAATCACGCAACCAAAAATAAAGATTTCCCATGAAGAATTCATAGTGATGCGACAGAGGAATAAATTCGCACCATAATTCACGAACAACTGCATAGTCCCAAAAAAACATGAATAATAGACTCATTATTTTTTAGAATAATTAATGAAATGAGTATTTTCAGTATTTTTTTTAAAGTTAAAAGTCAAAACACAAAATAGAAACAACTTAAATATATTTTTTAAATTTGATTCTAAAATCTAAAAAGTAGTTATAATTTTTGGAAATATTTTTATGAAATAAAAGTATTATCAAACATTTTTTATTTTATTTTTAAGTAAAAAACAATTTTTAAAAACAGGATTCAAACGGGCCATATTATTGCTTATCTTTCTCACATAAACCTTTCATTCCAACTTTGTGCACAAACACAGAGTTCAAATTCAAATATTTAGGGCAATGGGTGTTTGATTATTCCCAAGCAAATTACTGACTAAAGTAATTACCAATACATAATGATATAATATACTGAAAACAAAAGGGATAAAGACGCCCTTATGCAAGAGGACCACAAGAAAGAGGATAAGTGAATTACTTTTGTTGAGAAATGCTAATAACTTATTTTTTTAACATTTTTTATACAAACCTTATATAAATATTAAAAATAATAAATCAAAAAGTTATTATTCAATTAGTCCTAATTATCACCCACTGGTAATGTTCCACTATCATAGCATATCATGGCATTATGGGATAGACTATTGAGCTAAAAGAAGCTTTCCTGTATTCTTTTCAAGCACAAGGAGAATCAAACAAAAGAGGGAATAAAAAGGAGGAACGAAATGTCAATTTGGTAAAAGCATCCATCCATGACTTTTTATTTCATATTTACATTTGAAGCCAAGTTGATTGTGTGATGCTGATCTTGTTTTTGTTCTTATCTAAACTGCTTTTTGCTTGGAAGAGCAGAAATCACAACTCATCCTACACCTTTTCTGGTGTTACTGTTTACCACAAATCATGGATTTATGTTATTAAATAAACTAAGAAAGGAAAGAAGAAGAAAAAAAAAAAAACCAGAAAAATCGTAACAAATAAATGGAGGCAATCATGTGCAGAGGGCATTTTTTGGTGTATAGTATATGATAATATCTGATAGTGTAAGATCTGGTAGTATAATATCTAATTATATAAAGCCTCATTAAATTTTAATATTATCCAGCGTTTGGTATGATATTATATAAGATAATATCCTCTAATATTTTAAAAATTAATATATTAAAAAGATTATTTTAATATATTAATATTGAAATGATATATTGATTCTTAAGAATTGTTCAATCCCTTATAAAGCCTAATCATTCCCCTTTAGGCCGAATTAAGTTATACATTATTTTGATGTATTAAGGGATTCTGATGTATAAGCTTATATTATACGATGGTCACATCAAATAACTGAAAATGTCATAACGTATAGTATAGTATAGTATAAGTTTATACTATCAAACTTTACACATCATACTAAACATGCTTTTAATCACCTAGCAGACTGTTACAGAATAATTTGAGTAATAACAATTCTAGAATATTGTTAGCAAATAAAATTAAAATAATCAACAAAAACAAAGATTCATATAATTTATTCAAGGGGTTAAGATTTTTTATGTTATAAAAAAATTATTTTCTACTTATATAAAAATATATGGGATGTATATAAAATCATCTGAAGTGAAAAGAAATGAGGGAAGAAACAAAAAAAAATTGAAACCGTTACTTTTATAAGTATATAAGGTATAAAATTATCTCTACCAAATACTAATCCCTTAATTAATGGGTATAAATTCAGAAATTACCATGGTGGATGAAAAGGTAAGATGCCAATCTTATATGTGAAATCTCAAAAAGAAGCAGCAAATGATTACAGAAATGGTAGAATCAAACCAACCAACTGCAAAAACCATAAACAACCGGAACTCAAACACATAAATAAAATACATAAAATTGGAAGCATTGAGATCCGAGTTATTCATTCCATCACAGTAAAATTCACACCCCAATCCTCTCTTCTACCAAATTGTCTCACTCATAAAGGTGCTAACCAGTAACAACCACCATTTTGGACAAAACAAGAAAAAGTTGTAAATCAAATACAACGTAAGGTCACATTCAACAATCTTGGGGTTTTCTCGGGCTTACTACGTTTGAGTGCTTTCACCAATAGTGACAACCCATATAGGATTTCTGCTATAAGTGCCAAATCTACCTTCTGGTCCTTCACCTAGTGAATAAAAAGCTTAAAACTTTGCAAGCAATTCTGAGACCCAGTTGCCGGAAGTGACCGTTCCCGGTGAGACTCCGGCTAAGAATGGAGGTGGAGAGTGAAAAATCAGGGTCTGATGGGAAGGTTTGGAGTTTTTGTAGAATGCCATTTTGGCAAACACACACTCCTTCATCTTCAGCTTCTTCCACATCTTATATGCACAATGTCCATCAGCAAAACCAGAATCTTCAATCTCTTGATAGATCCACTCATCAGTCTTCGGCCACGGTTTCATCTGTGGCCAAGTCTCTGCTTCCTACAAGGAGGAGGCTCAGTCTTGATCCTCCCAACAAGCTCCACTTTCCCTGTATGTCATGGACATTTTTTCTTGGATCATTTTCTGTTTGGGTTTCTTGTTAAATTAATGTTTTGTTTTAATTGCTTGGTCTGTAATTGTATCATTTATCCTCTAAAGCTTTGTGAATGAGTTGTTCTGTTCATAATTATCATGATTAATTTACACTTTTGTGCATTCTGTTTACTTCCCTTGCTTTATTATTATCCTACATTTAAGGTAAGTTTTCTTATAATGGATGGAATCTAGAATATGATTTGAGTTTCCAGTAGATGTTAGGTTTATCCCCTGTCTGATTTAATCTAACTTTGTTTTGAAGATGAACCTGGTAAGCAAGTTAAGAGTGCAATCGCAATTAAAAACACTTGCAAGTCTCATGTAGCTTTCAAGGTGTGATTCATGTCTTGATTTATTCTGTCATTTTTTTCTTGTATACAGATGATATTTGACACAACATTATCATGTTACTCAACATGATAAATTGGCGACTAACAACTCTGTCATTGTTTGTTGACAACTGGTTGGGAAAGTTTCTTACCCAGAATGCTTCAACAAATGTGACAAAACTGGAGAAACTTTTCTATTGAACGTTGAAATAGTTTTCATAATGGGAGTTTTCCATCAAAATAATTTGAAAATCTTGATAAATTTTGCTATAGTAACTAGATGATAGGAAGTGTAACATGTTAACCATTTTCTATTTTGTTCCCCAGCATATATTTATAGCATGATATGAACACTTATGTTCTTTTATACTGACTAGTTATGTAAAGGTTTTTTTGTTGCTTCCTCAATTTATCCACTCTTAAGGTTACTACTAATGGTGATGTTTTGTTTTGTTTTAGTTTCAAACAACTGCACCCAAGAGTTGTTATATGCGTCCTCCAGGTGGTATTCTTGCACCTGGTGAAAGTATAATTGCCACTGGTAATTTGTCCTTCTAAACTTGTGTTAAAGCAACCTAGTCAAATGCTTGGAATTTGGTGAAACCTCTTACAATTGTCTCATATTTGACAGTATTTAAGTTTGTGGAGCCACTACTAGAGAACAATGAGAGACCAATTGATCAAAAAAGCAAGGTTAAGTTTAAAATCATGAGCCTAAAAGTGAAAGGGGAAATGGACTATGTACCGGAACTGGTAATGTATTTTTGCTCCTTTCCATGACATCTGGCATCATCCTTCACAGTTTTCATTTATATGCTTGCTTGTTTATGTAAGCTTAAGTTGAAATTTTCTTTCTATTGAGCTAATTGAAGATTTCATGATTGTGTATATGTCATAAAATCAGATTTTTAGTGGCAAAAGTTAGTTTAACCAAAGATTTTGATCAAGATCTTAGCTTTTTCCATAAACCCCTAAAATTTAAATAACGGGAAAATCACATTTCACAAGACTACTGTTGAAATTTTTGAGGAAGTTTTGGCTTATAAATAGTTCCAGAGATTGTTTTTTGTACATGCTTTCTTTTGATTTTGAGGGGAACAAGTTGGAATTTTCAATTTTATCATGTAAGTGTCAGTTATTGGAAGTACAGGAGGCTTTGGTACCTATATGCTTATCCATGACCTGTTTTTACTTTAATGCTAAACTCTTTCTGGAGATTTGAGCGGTAGCTTAATTATTTCCTATATCTACATCTGTAATATATATTTTTGTGAGGCTGTGATTCTCTTCTCACAATTATTATTAGAATTGAATTTAGTATGAATTGTATGCTCGTGTATTCTACTCTATGCATTTTATTTTAGGTGAGTGTTTAAGATTTTGAAAACTAAATATTTTATGCAACACTTCTAATTCCTAGCTTTACAACTTTCGACTAAATTCAGTACACAACCTGCTTTCATTGCAATTATTAGATAAAGATAAATAATAATGAAAATATGTTTCAAAATCATTTTTTATAATCTATCTGTTGCAAGTGTGACTTGCAATTCTTAGGTTTATCCATCTAATGATTGATAAACCAAGTCTATTGTATTTCAAATATATTACTTTTAACATTTGGGATGAAGTGGTTTGGTTTCATCAATATGTAGTTGCAGAATGCATTCAGATGCTGACCAAAGTTGTGTCAAATGGTTCTTGCTGCAGTTTGATGAGCAAAAGGATCAAGTAGCAGTAGAGCAAATTCTGCGGGTTATTTTTCTGGACCCCGAACGCCATAGTCCTGTAAGATTGTATATCTCATATGTGTCATATGACTTCAACAATTTTATGTGGAGTCATAATTGAAAACTCTTGTTTCTTAAAGGCCTTGGAAAAGCTTAAAAGGCAATTGGCTGAGGCTGAGTCTGCACAAGAAGCACGAAAGAAACTCCCAGAGGAGACAGGTCCCCGAGTAGCTGGGAAGGGGCTTGTTATAGATGAATGGGTTAGACATTTTTTTTTTTCTCCCCATTTTGTTCTATATTGGTTTCTGCCCTTCCATTTTTTCATATTATGTTCCCTTGTCCCTTGTGTAGAAAGAAAGAAGAGAAAGATACCTGGCCCAGCAACAGGTCCAAGGTGTTGTTGATTCAGTGTAAACTGTAAAGTATTCCTTTCTTTTTATTTTTCCCCTTGGGTCAAGCCCTTAGTGTCCTCCAACTGTATGTTCTTAAATTGAATTCCTGGGCCACTGATCTCTTGTTTTTTTTCAATAATGTTTGTGATGTTAAATGAGTGTGAAATAATACTATGATGGACTGTACTTAATTGTACTTTTACCCCATATCCTGTAACTTGTAGATAGCTTGTTTGTTTTGAATGAAATTGTTGAACTGAATTTTAATTTTCTTGTAGTTATTGCTGTGGTTGGATTTGCTTCAGATTGCCTACTGATGTAGCCTCTTTGTTATCCTATTCACCTTGGAACCCCATTTTCAACAATTTTACAATTCCCATGATGGTCAGGGTTCTGCTCATTTAATAATCTTACTGGTCAATCTAATCATATTTACAGCATTAAAGGAACACTTCTGATAGATTATATAATTATATTTTCATTGCAAGGAAGTAAACTACCAAATTCAAGTTTACTATTACAGTCTTCTTTTTTCATGCTTTAATGCTAGACAAAAGTCACACATGAGAGCTTTGGCTGTTTTATTCAGTTTCTTAAAGCAACAAAAAATGAAAATTTATATCCTTTCTTCTTAGTATTTTCTCTCCCATGTTCAAAAATTTTGTATGTGGATAAGTGGTTGTTTATGTAATACATGTTCTGTCATTGATTTGGTTACAATATGGCAACATCTCAGACATGGGTATGCTTTGCCTTATCTGGTCGAGAAAGTGTTATAAAGGTTTGGTCTTAATCACCGAAACAATTGCTGGAAAAAGTTAATAAAAATAGGTCTTATATAGTAAGAATTCTTTTTATTAAGCGATATATAAAGCTTGGTCGCTTGGAGAACGAATGAAGTTATAGATCTTATCCTTCTTTTTGATAAAATTTAAAAATAAAAGATGTGAAGAGGTTAATGGCTAGAAGTAGACAGGGAAATTTATCAAAAGATAATTATTAAGCAGCCACTATCGCTATCTGCAATATGATATTAAAATGCTGATTTAGCCAAAACTCAGCAAGATATTGTAATCTGTCATGATCTACAAAGTGGGGCAGGTCCACTTAAAAAGTAAGCAAATGGGCGTATATATCTTTTTTTTAAAAAGTGCAATATTTAAGTGCCTATTATGAAGTGGAATCATTATGTTAATCCTGATGTTACAATCATTGATGATTGAGCAGTAGAGATGCCGTGCAAGGAAAAGTGTATTAGATGTGATATGAAATTATAAAATTATTTACGTGTTTCCTTGGTTTAAATTTTTGGAAAAGTTACTTCATGACCTAAAATTCATACTCCAAACTCCAAAGGGCTTTTCTGTGCGAGGAATATGGTATGCATATTATTTATGAGGAAAAGTGCTTCTCCTTTTTTTTTTTTTTTTGGTGAAAGTGCTTCTCCTTTTAAATAACACAATTTATATCATTTCACTTTCGTAAAGAGATGAGAGTTACATATTTTTTTGTCTACTCTCTTTCTTTATCTATCTATTTCTCTTATTTAAAATGATTTAATTTTATATCTTTTAAGATGACACACACTTTTCGCTTATTTATGTATACGTAACAGCAACAATTAAAAAAAAAAGGTCATAACAAATGAAAAAGGTGATACAAGTAAAAGAAGAATAGGAAGAGACAATTCATGTCCAATATAATAAATCTACCAATGGGACCAAAGCGGGTGATATGGTGCAAATTGAAATTGTAAAATACTAAATACAATATCTTAGTAATTTTTTTTATGGCTCCTTCAAATGAAGACAAATAGCAAAATAATACGAAATCCTAGTATATGAACACTTGTGAGCAAGCTTTCGTCAGTGAATATTTGGAAGATCCTACATACGTAAGCTTCTCCCTAAATTTTAGTGCATATAAAATACCTGCTGAGCATCACATACACGTACGCTACGGTTCTTATTAATTACTATTGCCTTTTTGTTTTTCATAAGTAATTTTTGGGATATTATAAAGAATCAATTCAATCCAAAAATTTAAATTGTTATGTGATAATTTATTTAATAATTTATATTATTCTATCCCTTTGGACTTGAAGCATTGATTTTTCTTATATTTATTTAATTTCACTATAAAGTAATTAGGGATGTGCAAAATAACCAAAAAAATTGATCGAACCATGAACCGAACCAAGCCGCCCTTAAAATATCCGGTTTTTAAAAATTGTTTCATGAACTGAACCGGTTTTAAAGAACCAATTCATGAATCGAACCAGTTTTTAGAACCAGTTTAAGAACCGAACCATTTTGAACCGAACCGAACCAAATTGATTTTTATAACTTTATTTTTAAATTTTTAAATTTTTTTCTTTTCAAAATAGGGTCGACTCGAACAAGTTCCGAACCGAACCAGTTTTGAACCGAATCGAATCACTTTCGAACCGAACTAATTAAACCAATTCGGTTTGGTTTTTTCAAAAAATGCGGTTCGATTCGACCCATGCACATCCCTAAAAGTAATGACGGTGAGGATCAAACTCATGAGTTTCTGACTCAAAAACTTAAATTATTGAGTGAACATCTTTTTAATAATTTATATTATTTAAAGGAAGAGCAAGCAAACACTGCTGGTTTTGATTTTAGGGTTTAGGAATGTCGGAACAAGAATAAGGGTATGCAATTGATTCGTTGCTCAAAGTGCTCATTCAGTCATGCGCATGCACGTGATGCCCATTCTGAGCCCATGATCAGGGCTCATAGGACAACAGGCCCATTCATCATCCCATGACCACGTCAACGTGTCACGGTACTACATTTCAACGTGTGACTCAATGACTAAGTACATCACCCAAATAAACAAAAGAATAAATAAATAAATAAAAAGTGATAAAGCATTACCAGATTCAGATCAGGTTTCAGGATTGTCCTGCACTAAAAGGACAAGATTATCCCTACATAAATTAATAATCCCTAACGGGACCTAAAACTCATTATTAATTGATGAGAGAGAATGTGTGCAATGCCAAAAAAGAAAAAGACAAAAATGTCTTACTTCAAGGAAAAAAAGAAACAAAAATGTCAGTACATGAATGGTTGTTGGGTTGCAATCGGTGGGCTATGGATGAGTCATAAATGTCCCTTTTGGATAAGCACGACACCTGTTTCCTCGATTCTGCAATCTCACCATATTTTTAATCAAAACATGAATTATTTGGGAAAAGTAATTTATGTAGAAAGACATAAATATAAAGAGATATAAACTTTATCAAAAAATAAAAATAAAAAATTCAGAATAATATATGTCATTCTAGAGGATATGATTTTATATCATTTTAGATCATAATCATGGATTTCTGTCTATCAATAATTTTATTTTATTGGATCAATATTATTAATCCATTAATAATAAATTTGGCTCATTAAGTTTGATCTAATAGATTATAACCATTGATGGATGAAAATCAATGGTTAGGATCTAAAATGATAAAATCATATCCTTTAAAAGAATAGATATTTTTCGGCAAAAAAATTAAAATATTACTATTTTAATAAATAATTATAAAAACATAGCAGTTGAAACTATTTACGAATCTTTGTGTGTCTACACCCAAATCTGACTATTCATGCCCAAATTAGATGTGACTCCCAGGGCATTCACGCATAAATTAGGTGTAAATCATTGTTTACAAAAAATTAATAATTTAACAGTAAAACTTTATAAGGCCCTAACTTTTGACTCGGGTATCCACAATGAGGTAATTCTTTTTTTGATTCCACATAACTTTTCGAGATCTACGCAATGACATCTCATTTGATATATTTTATCTCTCACAAACACAATTCAAATTTGCAACAATGATAATATAAAGATGGCACCAAAGTAGATTAACCCATTTATAATTAAGGATACTTAATGTCATATTAAAATATATACTTCTGCCAAGTGTTTGAAAAAAAATAGTGTACAAGTTTATTTATTAATTATTAAAATATATACAAATTTATATAATATTCTACCAAGTGTTTAGAATATTTATTTAATTATTTTCTTTATTAATACAGATTTTTCAAAATAACTTTTGAGTTTAAATCACAAATTTAATCTTTATTTTATTTTTCTTATTAATAATAATTTTTTAAATTTTGTTGTAATACACTATATAATACAATTATTGCAAATTTGAATTGTGTTTGTGAGAGATAAAATATATCAAATGAGATGTCATTGCGTAGATCTCAAAAGTTATATAGAATCAAAAAAAGAATTACCTACACTCGGATACCCGAGTCAAAAGTTATGCCTTTTCAAAGTTTTTCGGTTCATAAGTTAACATTTTTTTGCCACTAACTGCTATAGATTTGTAGATAGTTTCGAAACTGCTATGTATCAGTAATTATTTATTAAAATTTTAATATTTTAATTTTTTTCCCGATATTTTTCCAAAAACAAGTAGATAAAATAAAGAAAGGTGTGAATTTCAATTTTTGTGTGTCTATCTCTTTCTTAAAATGACCTAAATTTATATTGTTCAAAAGAAGGAATAAATTATGGGTTTTATAATTTTCATTTCAAATTTTCTTACACACCCTTCGATTTCATGCTGACATGAGTATTACATATAAATTTTTTTAACACATGGGTCCCACATGTTTTTTATCTCTACAAATGGAATTGAATTCTTATTTAACGAATATAATCAAACCCCATAAATTATTCCGTCTAACTTTCTATTACTCTAAAACACATACTTTTTTGAATTATTTTTTATATTTATTAAAAACATTTTTATTAAGTAGATGGGATTATGGGAAGAGTAAGAAAGAAAATTTGAGTTTATTTTTCATCGAATATATTTTTCCAAGAAATTTTAATTGTAATTAATTTCATAACCGAGTCAATGAATTAAATATTATGAAATACCTACCACCACTTATCTCAATTAGAATGATATAAAAAAATACATCTTTTATTAAAGATAAGGGCCCACCACTCTGAAAAAACTACATCCCAAGTGGTTCCTTATTTTCTCTATAAATAACTACTTCCTCATTTCTTGCAACTTGCTACGACGTTTCCTTTGAGTTCTGACTTCGGAGGCAAAAACATTAAAAACATCGAAAGAAAGATGAGTTACTTGAACCGTGTCTGGATGGCGGCCACCGTGGCGGTGGCGCAGGGCCACACCGACCCTGGCCATAAGTGCAAGACGGCCATCAACTCTATTCACCAAAATCGGAGTCGCCTATTCTCCGCCGGCGTCATGGGATCGGGTGTCGCCGGAGCTGTGACCGGGAACTCCGACGTGGAAGATAGTCTGAGACAAGCTGACGATTCCCTCCGGAAAGTGATGTACTTGAATTGCTGGGGTCAGGTGTGAGGTTGAATTCGGTGGAGGATCATAGTAGTCGCTGGAAAACTGAACCGGATCTTGTTCTCGGGTCAAGAACGGGTACGGGTTGACCCGGTTAAGTCAGATCGGGTGGAGAGAGAAAGTCGAATGCTTTTGGCTTTTGATGTTGTAAATTGTAAATACTGTATAGAGAATGTGTATTTTCCCACCATCAGATTAAAATCTCTGTTGTGGATGACGAAATACAATAATAATTAACTCACTACTGCCTCATTTCATTTTATGTTTCCACTAAAAATATAAGTATCCCTAAAAGCATATAAACTCTACTTCTCTTTATTATAAATTTTTTTGGCTATAGTTCAAAAAATCTCTTCCAATTAGGGTGATGTTTCACCAATAAAATTTCATTAACACGTTCAGGTTGAGTCCTTCAACTTCTCAAATCATACATATTAAAGGTTTAAAGTTTTTATTTTTTATTTTTTTCAAAATAATTTAAGCAAGATTCAAACTTACAACTATATATGAAAGTCGTGGGTCGTTTAAAGGTTCATCACTTGGCGTAACTATGTTTGGTTAATTCAGAGTCATGCTAATAAATTTCGAAGTGTGACGAACTTTGACACATGATCCATAGTTGTAAATTTTAGCCAAAAAATGTAGGTTTACTGAGTTTCTAATTATGGCATTATTTGCGATAACATGATTAACAATTTTATGGTTATGGATCAATCGGTATTTGAGTAAAAGCCGCAGTCATGACCCAACTCATTGATTGTTCCTTGTTTTTTCTCAAAAACAAAATAAAAGAACAATTGATTATAAAAAAAAACAGGGAGTACAAATACAAGGACAAGCAGAATATTACGGTAACATTTGAAGCATGGACAAAAGAATAAAAAACATGAAACGTAATATAAAAATTTTGTTCTTTATAATTTCACATTTTTTAGTGAAATTAAAATGTACCGCTTCTTAATCAATGTTCAGTTCTCTTCTATTTTAAAAAGATATAATGTTGTATTATTTTAAGTGAAATGAATCATGAAGGAGAGAGTGGAAAAGAAAAATGTAAATCTCATCTCTTTGTGATACTGAAATATCACAAGTTATATCATTTCAAAGGACAAATATTTTTCCCGTAACCCATGTGTTATATTTCATCATGTTAAAACCCAACTATCAAAGGCTACTTATATAACTAAGAAATTAAATGAGCATATTTAAACTATAGCACTATACCATGAACTTCTCAGCATGCTTTCTAGGAAGAAATTGATGCAACAGCTAAGTTACAATAAGGTGCAAGATTTACAGAGGGGATTGGGGTAACAATTTTCTCTGGCAATCAAAAAATTAGAGAGCCAACCGCATAACAAATAGGAAACGAAATGTACATTAAAAAAGAAAATGAATTGGAAGATTCAAAACAAAACACACTACAAGGAACTGTGTTTGATGATACATTGGTGACAAAAGTACACAAAGCAAAAATTCCAAATCATGCAGGTAAAGAGATATTCCTCTGGCTTCCAACGTTTGTTTTTATCTCCCATGAAAGCACATGATGCTCTTCCTCAGGAAGGATAAAAGGCAAAGAAATCTCTCGGATCATCAAGTCACCACAAAATGGGCATTCACTAGCTATAGCATCATCCAATTGTGATCGGAGCTGCCCATCATTCGACATGAGCACACAAAGTTATTCAGCATAGTTCAATAAATGAAGTACACACGCATGTGACATCACAATGTAATGTTCACCAAAATGCTAACACGGAAAATTAGTTTCTTTAATGCCTAATGAACTTATAAGATTAGCTTGCTCAAATAGCAATTCCAGCAGCTAAGTATATGTTAAAATACCGCTATGAATTATTACAAGCTCAATGCAAGGAACGATGAATATTTAGAAATCAAGTTTGCCGTAAGAACAAGAAGTTTTTTAGCAAGAGAACGAACAAAAAGAGGAATAGATCGGCTGAAACTTACTTTAGGGAAAGAGATAAAACAGGACTTAAAGGAGTGGGAAATAAATTGACATGCAATATCTCTTAGGATGGAATGGAGGAAAGTTATCAAAATTGTGGAGGGATAAACGCCTTTTTTTTTTTTTTTATGTTCCAAAAGGTCATTTTTAGTCCTTTTTCCCTGTATTTATTTTACATAATCTTTGCTTCAGTAATTTGATTTAGATCAGAGCCGGAAAAATTGTCATTGTTCACATTCTATAGTGACATACATTCTGTTATTTTATTTTATTTTTAAATGAATGAAAAAACTAGTGCTTGGGGAACTTCCTATTTGTATAGGATAGAACAATAGAATTATTATTCTCTTTGAAAGTCTTATCCTGAAAGAATGCATGTTTGCGGTCATTTTTAGTCATTTTTTCCTATATGTATTTTTTCTCTCTCTATTTTACTTTTTTCATCTTATTTATTATTATTATTATTATTATTATTATTTTCCTTAATCTTTTCTTGTTTTTTATTTAGGTTTATCTATCCCTAACACCAACTATTTTTGAGAAAAAGATGTTGATTTTATTGAAATTTGTCAACAATCACACAGCACATAATAATAATAATAATAGTAGTAGTTAGAAAAAAGAAGAAGAAATAATGCAAGTAAAAAATAAAACCAGAAACACAGGGCCAGTTTGATTGTGTTTTGATTTTTTTGTTCTTAAAACTGTTTTGTAGAATAATTATGGAAACAGTTGTTTTCTGGGTTTTTTTTTTGTTTTGAAAGTAAGAAACCAAAACAGAAAACAAAAACAACTCAGACATGTTCTCTAAATTTTATTCTAAAAACAAAAAAAAAAAGTTACAATTTTTAAAACTTTTTTTACAAAACAGGCCTTACCAAACGAGTTTTTTTATTTTTTTTGTTCTGAAAACTAAAAAACTGTTTTTAAAAACAGTAATCAAACAGAGCATGTCCTGTCATCTGATGCATGAAAGAAAGTCCTGAACAAACCTTATCAACACTGGTCATGCTAGGTATGGACTCCTCTGAAGAAAGGGTACCATTGGATTCTCTCCCTGCTTCACTACCCATCAAAGTAAGTTGCTTCTGCAGATCCAGAATATACTCAGCCTGCAACATTTCCCAAAATATTCAATTAGAAGAGGGTATTTGGCAAACAGGATTCTGACAATTATAACTATACTTAAGAATAATGAACACAACTTCTATAAGATACAAAAGCTAAACTATATTGTCAATATATGACCATATGTTGTAACAAATTGGTAGCATATAATATTTAAAATGATCGTAGGTAAGTATAAAAAATCACCAAGAACATTCATAGAGACCAAGTTTTCATTCTTAGAAACCAATGAGGTTGCCGAATACCACAGCTAGACCTTTAGTAGCTAACAACCTAAAGTCGCTAAATAGCTCAGATTATGACTTTATATTCCATATATTTAACCAGCGTGCCCAACCCAAATCTGAGGGCCCAAACAGCATTTTTGTGCAAATTGCAACAATTAAAGAAGGATATTACCTCTCAAACATATCTAAATAATTTATGTTAACAGCTAGAGATCAGATCATTATGCCCATTTAACTTAGTTATATTGGCACTTGTGTTCAACTCATATGAAACAATGTGCAGTTCATTGGTCTCTTTATTTTTAATAAAATAAATCATTGGTTTTGATCATTAATTATTCCAGATATTGCTGAGAACAATAAACTTTCAGGTAGCATACAGGAGAAATAGTGAAAATGAAAAGTCAGAAAAATAGGAAAAAAAAGGTAGTATATTTACATGAGCCTCAACAGTACAACGAGTCACATGGGCAATCAAGCACTGTGCATGGAAGGCATGTCCACATGGGAAGACATAAAAAGGAGCCATTTGTCCTACAGATGTATAACCACGACCCATGCCAATCTCCCTGCCAGCAGTTAGAATTTTTCGCCGACATACCTTGAGAGTCAGATTAAAAATCATTTCAAATGTGAGTATAAATTCAGCTAACTAAATCCCCATAAAAAGAAAAGCAGATTGATCTTAATATAATTAAGGTCCAGTTTTGTTAAACACATATCAGGAAGATCAATACCCCACATTCCTCATCTCGATCAATA
Source organism: Gastrolobium villosum (assembly GCA_032173675.1). Classification (NCBI taxonomy): domain Eukaryota; kingdom Viridiplantae; phylum Streptophyta; class Magnoliopsida; order Fabales; family Fabaceae; genus Gastrolobium; species Gastrolobium villosum. The sequence goes on along the minus strand of JAVKPL010008049.1, from coordinate 6,285 downwards.
ACAGTGCATCTTTGAGCAAGTGCACTGATATCATTTCTGATGTTGTCAGCACCATGGGTTGCATCATTCATCTCTTCCTTCAGCTGTTCAATTTGCTTGTTGTAATCCTCCAATGATGAGCAGATAGCCTCCTGCACACATGCAGATAAATTCCCCAATGGGAGTTTAAGAAAAACCAATTCTACTGATCTAAGGTCATAAACGTTAAATGACTTGGCATATAACATCTTTTTGTTGATATTAAAAAAGGAAGCCATGTTATTTTATGTACATGTAAAAATGGTCATTAAATATATTGATCAGAGTTGAAAATGGTCAATCAAGATGGCAAAATCAGAGCAAATATAACTGTACCTTGAAGTCATCAATCAAGGCAAAATCTGGAAAGAATGGCAATATATCCTCAATCTTCAGCAAGCCATCAGTTTCTTTAAGAAATGCAATTGCCTTCCTTATGTTTTCCCTTTTAGTTCCTTTTTCTTGTTTAACGACATGCTTGGCGATCATGAGCCAGAGCTTCTTTCTCAAGTCTTCATCATCTTCAACCTTATCAGCTTCAGCCATAGCTAGCTCTGAATCAACCTTGCACAGAAAAGTGAGTTAGCTCAAAACAGTCACTTTCAAAAAGATGAAAAAGAAAAGTAAAATCCCTTCAAAATATTTAAAATTTTAAAGGATTATTTTTTTATTGTTAGGATATAAAAATCTTTAAAATTAAAGAACATCTTGGACTACTTTTTCAAATCCTGGCTCTTGGAGAACTCACTATTCTACAAGATTGCAGGATCATTCCAGCCTTTACGATTTATCCACGACTACCATATTCCACCCACAATGGTGAAGAGGATGATAAAAGGAAGAAAAATCCCAAATGGACGGCACTTTCAGAACTCATCAAAGAATTTTCCCTTAATTTAAGATTTCTAATGCATAAAAAATAAAATACCAATTTGTTATTATTGATGGCTCTTGCAGCATCCCCATAAGATACAATTACAAGTGATAAAATATCACGGATAAAAGAACATTTGCACAGCAGGTATTTCTAATTAAGCTACATCATTTTTGTATTAATATATTGGGCAGTTCGAGCAGATCAATCATTGCATTAGTCTCACCTGTAGGGCAAGAGCAACTGATTCTTCATACATAGACATCATGCTGTATATATGAACACATGCACGCATTCGTTTTTCCTTGAGGCAAAGACGTAGTGCATACTTAGGATCATAGAAGAACTCAGGACCATTTTCTGGTCCTTTTCCAAATTTGCATTGTAGGAAACGTAGAAGTGCGCTGTCATCTTCCTGAGTAGACAAAACAGGAAACGACATAAATATACAAATTGGCACTATGTCAACATCGTACATGTCCAAGAAGTTGTAATTTCCCCCCAAATCTAATCAAGAAAAACCAAAATTTCCAAGCACTGGCTGCAAGAAATGACACAATTTTAAGATTCAATGATTTTATATATCTCTAACATTATACCTCATGTTGGTATTAGGGCAGCAAAAATGACGCGATAAGGGTTATGACAGGAATTTAAGTTGTAACTACCCTGCACATGCAGCAGGTAGTTGTAAGGAAGGAAGGAAGTGAGGTGTGAAGTCTGTTAAGGGAAATGATAAAAAGGCTGAGAGGGGGAGATGGGGAATTGGGTAATCATTTAGTAAGGAATTGGGGCTTAAGGGCAGGGAGGAAGCAAACCCTCAAAGATCTGCAGGTGTCTCTATCTTTGTTTTCTGTTTCTCAGTGTAATCAAGAGATTTTCACTATTGGAAGGAGTTATAAACCATTATTACTTATCAATAAAATCTGTTCCTATCAGTTTTAATGAATGACAACATACTGTAAAGAATAATATGATCAGTGGAAAAACAGGCAATAGGATTTGATCTTAGAAGGTACAAAGATACAAATATTCTTATAGTTGCATTACAAATCTGTCATTTCAGTTTTAATCTAACACACCATATAGTAAAGAATAATTTATCTTTATGTACATGAGAAGTGGAAAAACAGGTAATTTGATGTTAAATAGTTGTTTGGTGTAAGATGCACAGCATGAAATATGAAGAGATAACCAATTCCTCATTAAAATTGCACAAGCATGGATGATTGATAGCATTCATTTGATCACGTGCGAGTACAATCTATTCATCCATAAATATATAATATGCATGATCCCACAACGCAATAGGAATGTGAAACACCCTTAATCACTACATCAGAAGTACATGGATTTATAAAGCAAACCACTCAACCTGCTTTGCATATAAAGAAAGCAGCAGGTTATGAACTCCAGGATCTTCATTATGCAATCTATGAACACAATATTCAAGATATTTAATGACTTCGTGTGTCTCATTCCTGCATGTGAAAACAGTTGATGTAAATAAAATTAAAATTTAAAAATCAAATATCAAGAAATAAATCGGTCAAAAGGGAGATAGATAACAAAAAATGAAAAAAAAAAGAAGATCAATTGATGAACTCATTTCTGACTGAAACATTTAACTGATTGAAAATGCAAATGTGAATATGCAGTACTTCGCATGAGGTTCACTTGAGTAACGCATCATTGCAGGAATCAGTTTCCTTGGGTTCAGGTTCTTTGTAGCCATCCATGACTCCACAGTTTCATATGCATCAAGGGTAATAAGGTCTGGAGCAAACTTATACTGCATAGGGCAGTGAATATTATTCATTAGATCTAATATTTCTTGAAAAACTGATTGAGAGGCTTCAGTCCCAAACAAAAGTAATAGCTGAAAAAGCTCAGTAAGAATGAGATAAAATAAAGAGAAAAAGATTATCATACCCTAATTCCTAGATGTTGAACCATACCTGAAGGTCTACAGGCACAGAAGGTTTCTGAAGCACTTCCAATGCTTTTTTTGTTTCTCCTTGCTGAATCAAAAATGCACACAAACAAAAAGAGATACAACCAGTATCAGACAGTATATTTCAATAAAGTAACAGAGATCTGGAAATGATAGTCTTTAGTAATGACATGGAACATAAGTGGAACCAGAGCACCTGAATGTAATGGTGAACTACAATCTCATAATGCCCTTTTAGGCTAGCAAAATATACTAATTCTTCAACCCTTCCATAACTGTTGAAAAATGAAAAAGTAGAATTATATAAGATTAAATGAATATATATAACTAACTTTAGCCAAACGTATAAACGACAAGGAAATAAACTGCGAAGTAAATTGGAAAACCACTTCTGTTTGGATTGATATATGAAAAGCAATAAAATTCAATGTTATTTAAAGACAAAATTTACAAATTCTACCTATTGCTAAATAACATTTGACAACTCTTATAAATTGATTTAGTGCAAACGAGCCTGGATTAATGACAAGTTTATTGACCATAATGAACATGAGAAAAACTTTCAATCAATTGTGGGTTTTGTGAGAAATTTATCCTATAAAAAGTTATTCATCGGTGTAAGATAATTTTGATCCACATTGCTATCAACAGATCCTAAGTCATACACATACACATAAACACACGCATCATAACAAGAAACTAACACCTTTATTTCCTTTTGTTTATTAAATGTAACACTATATGCAGAATGACACCAATATTGTTGTACTTCCTTCCTGTGTATTCCCTAGTCAGTAGGGGTGTCAAAACCACTCAACACGATACGACACGAATTTGACACGACATGAATCCATGCAACACGAACAAGACATGAATTTTTACTTGTATTAGAATCTTTGACACAAACATGACTCGCAAATTTTGCAAGTTGACACAACACGACACGACACGAATTTGACATGACACGAATCCATGCAACACGAACACAACATGAATTTTTATGTGTCAAAATCTTCGACGAACATGACCCGCAAATTTTGCGGGTTGACACAACACGACACAAATAACATGAAACTATGGGTCAAAATGGTAATTGACAAAAAAATAAAATAAAAAATGGGTCGAATTTACAAAAAAAATAAAATAATATGGGTCGAATTCGTGTTGACACGACACGAATTTTCGTGTCGGGTCAGCGTGTCGTGTCAAGAATTGACACGCCTACTTGTCGGTGTTTCCTCACTTTGTAATTCCCAGAAGTATCCAACTTCTAAAGAATCTAATCAACACATCAGTGTGATTGACATAAAATTGAAAAACTAGAGCACCGGCTCAACACAGAAGGCTGGAGTTTCCACCATTGCACCTATATAACTAATAATCCACCTATTAATTCTTAATCTCGTCAGCTTTAATCCTTGTGTAAAAAAAGGGTGTTCTCGTTTTAGAAATCTAAAAGTTTCCTCATGAACAATTTATCATGACATTTAAATTTTAAAACTCTAAAAAAACTATAAACTACTCAAATCAAACAAACCTGGAACTGGATCCCAAGGCTAACCTTAAAGCACATTCTTTATCTTTCCTAAAGCTATATTAGAAATGTAATATAAAACCATTCATGTGTTTTCACCTAACTTAAATTTTCGGAAAAATTGGCTCATGTCACAATATCAGAGCCCCTATAACCCATTGATCTAGAGTTTAATCCTTGTCATCCTCATTCTTGTAATAAAAAGTTGAATTTCAACACATGGTGAACCTGTGTATTGTCCATGCTCCAAACCTTATGAGTTCAATCCTTAAGAGTTCTTACGTGAAGGGACATGTTAGAGATGTAATATAAAACCATCCATTTATCTTTCCTAACAGCTTAAGCTTTGGGAAGAGTTGGTTCGTGATGGTCTCTTTGTTGCATTGAATTGTCAATGAAATAACTCGGGGATGAGATATGATTCATAAAAACTACCAGAACTCCATAAATAAAATTGAAGAGAACATGTATGCATGTCAAGTATTACCTTTCTAAAAGTTTCATTGTGGTTGTTTCATCCAATACATCCTTGCTGTCACTGAGAAAAGCACGAAACTCCTTAATAATTGATTGGTACTCTGAATTGCTATTCTCAAGAGCAGAGACATCTTCCAAAAGCAGTCGATTTATCTACGATCAAGATGTGAATCCCAAATTAATTTGCATACAAAAAATATCTCATAACACAAGGGATAAAGAATACAACTGATATAGTAATTTAATTTCCTAAAGCCATAGAATAGTTTCAGAAATTGCTCCCCTGCATTATTCATTTTTTAAACAATAAAAAACCAAAGCATAAATCAGTATTATTGATTTATTACCAAGCATTAAGTAATATGACTCAGTATTTTCGCCAGGATGGTGGGGATTTGTCGCTTTTCTTACAAACAACAAGTTTTTATTTATCTTCTATTACATAATTACAGCTGTTCAGAATGGCTTTCCAGTTACATTTTCCCTTCATGTACCACATACAAATAAGGGAAACAATAAGAAGTTAAAAATGCTTCATTAAAAAGATATGGAATTTCAGGACACATTATATAGAAATAAGCACCCTTCTGTTCCAATTTAGGATAATATATAAGGTTTCATCATGCCATTGTTCATAAAAAAAAGATATAAAGGAATAGAAATGGGAAACTAAATTTTCATTCCAAGTCTCAGGCATGCAGCGGAACCTTGTCCAGGTATAATTCAGTTGCCCAGGTGGATATCATTGTTATTTGGCATTTATCGTCCTTTTCTAAATTATCCAGCTTCCGTAATAAGAAAGTTCTCAGTGCATCCTGCAAAATAAGAAGAGAAACCAGTGAATTTGCATATGCATGAGTCAAATTCCAAATCCAGGAATTATAAAAACAATTTCAAGAATAAACCAATTCAAATCAGTTTGTATGACATGAGAAAGCAATAACAGCAAAGATTTGCAAATAAGAAATACCACCATGACTTAATACAAATTTACCATTTATTAAACTTACAAACTGAAAAAATACTGCAGCCATATAATTCTTATTTAAGGAAGAAAAAGGGCTATCTCTTTAGTTTCATATAGCTGAAAAGACCATCAACATGAAAAATACCTGTTCGCCAGCACTTATGAACTTCAAAGTGACCTCCTCGAATGATAAAATATAATTGATCTGCAAATCATATTCCCATCAGACTTATCACCCAAATCATAGAGTTGTGCAGTGTATGTAAAGATGATGCCGTAAAATAATTCTCAACCTCCAAAGTTCATATTTATGAACAGCTGTTGTATAAGATATCCAGTGGCCTATCCTGAGGATGTAATCTTACATAATTGAAAAAAACATGGAATTTTTAAACTTCCATATATGGATCTCTACCTGTTTGAAGAAGATTCACTGGGAAAAGATGTATTACAATATAAAC
>JAVKPL010008048.1:0-32727 GCA_032173675.1 Gastrolobium villosum | reverse complement strand
TCAAATGTACTTGCAACTAATTCAAAAATGATATATGCTGTAATAGTTTTATTTTGCATTGGTAGGATCAAGTGAATGTATGGAGAGATCTAGTTAGGAGTGCAAGACTGCTGTTATTGTTATGTTCAGTTTGAAGAGTTAGCTACCTTTATTGGTTTAGCCAAAAAAAACCTTTTAAATGTGTAAATTGAGTATAAATGAGCAAGTATGTGAGATATTCTGAACCAACTGCTTAATTACACATATGACTCCACCCAACTCCTTTTAATATGTAGGAAGTTGAGGATTCTGCTTTTAGCATTTTTCAACCTCTATAGTTGAGGAGGGGACACTATTTTCCATGTTTTGAAAAGTAAATGTGATAAAACATGTTTGACTATTAAGTTTACAGATTTCATGCTAAGTCATGAAGGATATGGAATTTGATCAGGGAAAAAAAGGAAAATATAATTTTTTTGAAGATTTGTCATCTGTATAGCAATTTTATATCCTATCAATGGAATTCTTTCCTTGACAAATTCCTTTTGTCTCCATTTCAGAGCATAAAGAACAAATAGAGAAGGAAGAGGAGAAGGAGCGTTTACGGAAGGAAAAAGAAGACAAGCAGAAAAAGGAGTCTGAGGAGAAGGCTAATGAAGGAAAAATTAAAGCTGACGAGGAAGATACGGGGCATAAAAATGAAGCTGGAAAGCATTCAGATGTTGAAGACAATACTGTGGCAAGTAATCATGATAAAACTGGAATTCTGGAAGATTCTCCTGCAGATCAGGTTTGATTGTATTTGCCATTTAGGTTGCAGAACTTGATTGTAAATTCAGAATGTGCCATAATGAAGAATTTTATTCTATAACTTTTAAACATGTTAATCTAGTATGTAATTGTCAATGTGAGGTGGCACTATATATATATATATATATATATATATATATATATATATATGATTTTCCTGGTCTTTTTTGAACCCTTTAACATCATTGGTGAGCTATGCTCTAATAAATATAAATAAATAATAATACCTTGTCATGTATCTTTATGCAATGAACAACCCTACTCTAAATAACATGCAAATATTTTGTTTCTACAAGAAACTGAAGAAAGTGTAATTTTGTTGCTATTAACCTTCTTACCTGTACTTGCAAACAATGATAGAAAATTAACTAATAATGACCATTTTTCACCCATCCTACTCTGAAGCAGATTGCTTCTCTCCTAGACATTGTTCCTTCACTTGTATGTGTGTGATCATGTAGTACTATCCCATTATGTGGTAAGCGGTTTAGTTATTCTATTTTAACATTTGAAGTTTTCTTATAGGATGAAGCAGTGGACAAGTCAGATGATGATGTACTTGATAATTATGATGGAGCCACTGATAGTCCTGGAAGTGAAGGATCGTTGCTTAACAAAGTGGAAGAGTTGAATAAAAATTTTGTGAGTTGCAGTTTTTTCTTTTCTTCTGAATTTTTATTAATTGAAGTGGCCTTTCCTACCACGCACATTAGATATAAAACTTGCTGAACATTTTAATTGGTTTTCGCTCAATGTAGAATGAAAACGATGCTGAGGGAGAACCTGCTGTTAAATCTGAAACTGATTTTAAAGTTGGAAAGAAAGAGTCGTCTGATGAAATCACCAATACGGTATATCCATAGTCCATATTCTCATAGTATGATTGGAGTTTTACTCATGTTTTGTATTCCTCTTTTAGTTACATATATCGATTGATTTATACTACTTGATTCACTTTCTTGATATATTACTTCATAAACTGGTGTTGGTAGGCTCTTCCATTCTTGTTGGTTCTTGTCTCATATAGTCATAACTTATACAGAAAAAAAAAGTTTTATGATAATAAATCGCACCAGTAGATATCATGAAGAAGAGTTGAAGTGAGACGCCATGAATCTTTTGATAACAAAGCCATTTTATGGACAAAAGAGTTGCACTTGAATATTTATAGTCATATTTGGACAGTTAGGATATCTTGGATACTACATGAAATGCAGAATATTTCTGGTGGCAAACAGCCAAACAGTTTCACTGCCTTTTTTTCACAGATTTGGATGTAATGGAACACTAGGGAAGTTGTTCAGATCTAAACATATTGCAGATTTAAAGATGAAAATGAATAGTTGTGATTTGAAACCGCCGTCCTCTTGTGGTGATTCTAGTCCTGATTTCACACGTTGGACATTGTCAAGTTTTGTCTTGTTAAAAATTAATGTCATTTTTGGTTAGCTTACTTTAAATATTTTGTTTATGTAACATTTTGGTTACAGGCTCTGAACTCTTTTTTTCTTGGGCCTTGGCTCTGACTACTTTAAATATTTGTATTCTGCAATTTTTATGGCAATACAGTATTTTTCAGGGGCATGACATTACTTTAGTTTGTACTTATTTTAGTCTATTAAGCTGCATTTAATTCTTCCTTACTTTGTCTATATATGTGTTCTAATGTGTTTTGCTACAATAGATGCCACATTACACTTGTGAGAGAAATTATGGCTCACTCCAATATCTATCATGATGAGTAGAAGGAATTTATCCACTCAGCCTCAGAGTTCATCATCCTCGGTTGTATAATTCCCCTCACTGAAAATAGAGAAGTTAAGCGACTAACATACATATTCTGCCACCTCCCCATCTTCGTCCTCCTGCATATCCACCCTTAACCTCCCCATCTTCATTTAGTTGCCAATCTTCTACCAAGATCATGATATGCATGGTTTTATCCGGGCACCTATGCATCAGCCCATACAGTTGACCACATTGAAAACATTGCCACTATTCTCTCCGTTTTACGTACAATTGATATGGGAGCTGTTTGGCTCCTCGTTGCATGGTAGGAACGAGCTCCTGGCATTGGAGTTGGATGCTGGATGCACCGGATCTCTATTACTTGCTTGTGAACTCCTGTCTAATGGGGTGTTTGGGCTAGTTGCACTCTTGTTTGGGCTTGTCGATGTGTGTTCCTGACCTAAATTGGTTGGACCTACCGGCTTGTCCCAATGTACCCTATTTGGGTCACGAATCCCCCTCTAGATTGATGCCTTAAACTTGACACCGAAGCTCTAAACCGGGAACTTGATCTGCTGATACCCCTGGTTCCATGTAGCTCCTCCTCCACTGCTTTAGTAGGTTGATGGTCTTCTTGACGTCGTTAGGATCGTGTGTTTGCACCTTACACTTCACCTCCATTTCAATTCTCCCAGGAAATGCCCTAAAAGTTGTTCTTTGGAAAAGCTGTTCTTTGGAAGTCTCTATTGCTTGCGCCACCAAGATCTCGAAATATTGGACATACATGTTGACGGAACCTATTTGCTGTAGAGTTGTTAACCTTTCGTACACTTTCCCAAATTCTTTGCATCATTGTCGCTTCCAACCCATCCTAGGTTAAGTACAACATCTTCCCCCTTAAGAATCAGAACCGATGCACCGCCGTGGCTTCTATGCTGACAAATGTAAGTTGTACCTTTGTTATTGGTTATGTATGGTGCACCTCAAAGGACTTCTCCAATCTCCATCTAAGCAATCCACCTCATCGGGTCGTTGCCATTAGAATTTGGTAACTTAACTTTTCTTGCCCTACTTGGAGACTCATCGCTGATGGACTCTACTTTACCATCGTGTTGTTTCTCAATTTTCTCCTTCATCATGAACTGGACAGATTGTGGGGAATTTGAGCATCGTCTTCTTCCTCCTCGAGGCTAATACCCTGTTTTTTCATCCACCTGTCCAGCAATTGTTGAATGCCCTTGATCTTGTCCATATTTCTCCTAATCTTTGCTACATTTTCATCTAGAGAACGTAATTGCATCCCACACTTGCTGGTCGTCTTCTTCAAGTACTCCACTGAATTCCTCAGAGCTTCGGTTCTCGGTTCCATGTCATCCCTGAAAAATGAGACCAAGCAGGTTAGACCAATCTTGTTAGTGCTCAACAGATTAAGAGTTAATAGACACAAGAAATTGTAGAGAAGAATGAAAGAATTGTATTGAAAGAACAAAACACAGATAGGAGAGGAGAAGGTATCCTCCCAAGGGTCTTCCTTTCACAATCGAGCCACTGCTAAGTTCTAAGAATGAACAAATCTGGAACTGACTCTCTAGTACCCTCTTCCTTTATTTAAACTAGCACCTTGTAACTAACTCTAAGTATCCCTCAACGATCTAAGTACTCCAATTATTTTATCTTTCTTTTCTTGTTTTCTGGCTTCTTCCTCTAGTGTACACCCTAAGTGGGTGTTTGGTACAAGGATAAATTTTAGAATCCCGGGAAACTGACATTGATAATCCTATTTACTCACATTTGGTAGAAGGATTATGAAAATTTTCCTGAGAAAACCAGATTCCAAGGATTCCAATTTGTGAAGCAAAATCCCATGTAAAAATACCACCGAGTGGGTGGTATTTTCAGATTCCCACCAGGTGGGAATATTTGTCAAAGTTTTTTAGATAAAATTACCATTTGTTGTTATCTTCCAAATCCGACAGTGCCATTGAGTCATCTTCACCAGAGTTCTATGCCAAGAGCATCAAGTAGCAAAAAAATGAAAATGGAGGTTCGAAAATAAGCCCAGTAGCTCTGATAGCCATTATAGTGGGTGATGTTTTGGTCCTTGCCTCAATGTCATTGCTTCTATATTGCTACTTCTGGAGAAACTACTCAGTGAAGTTGAAAGAGGGAAAATGGTCAAAGCTTTTTGAGAGTGAAAAGATTGTAAATTCATTGAGTCTGTACCCTGGTCAAGGAGGGTTTGAGAGGGGTCGAATGGTGTTCTTTGAAGGAGAGAAGAGGTTTGAACTGGAAGACTTGTTGAGAGCCTCAGCTCTGTTATGTTGTTTTTTTATCGTGCTTGAAAAGTCTGGAAGGTGATCTAATTCGTGCTTGAAGAAGTCTGGAAATTGATTTTGTAGAAAACCCAGATGAGTATTTCTATTTTTTATGGTGCTTGAAAAGCCTGGAAGGTGGGTCATAGAGGTTAGTTTTGTGAAATTAGCCCACATACTCAACAATATTTGATAACCAACCACACATGGGATCAGGAATTTTGAGCCAACATTTCTGGTAATATTTTGGCCTACCAAACATCTTTTTGGTAACATTCATGAGAAATTCACTTTTCCAGCAAATTCGTGGTAATCATGATACCCGGGAACAAAAAATTTCTCCTGTACCAAACGTCTCCTAAAGTCTTTGTGTCATTTTGCCGAGTCTGTTAGGTCCCTTCACATTGTCATTGGCATTGAATGTAATCAAGCTATTAGTCTTGAACTTGGTTGTTTCTAACAATGTACTGCATGTTTCATGCCCTTTTGAACTCATATCTTCAGTTCTTACTATATCTCCTGCTTTTAGGAGATTCTTTTCTTTCTTATGTGAACCGATAGATTGCTTGAAGTTATGGGTGATATTTTAGTTCAGAAATATCTTAAATTTTGCAATATTCTTCATTTTGTCTTATCTGCTTGTTCTTTTCTCTTTGTGGGCATCTTTAGGTGAATGATGTATCTGAAAATACTGAGGGGTTATCGAAGGAGGAGTTGGGCCGGCTTGTTGCTTCTCGCTGGACAGGAGAAAATATTGGTAAGCAAAGTGCTGAAGCTGATACCACATTAGACAACGAAAATCAGGAAGATCTTCCAAAGGGGGTAAATAATGAGGAAGATGAAGGCTATGCTTCTGAAACTGATGATGAAAGCCACAAATATGATGATGATGAAATTGATGATGAATATCGAGAGGACGAGCATGAGGACTTTAGTTCCTCCTACAAATCTGACACTGATAATGAACCAGACTTTTCAGGTTTGTTACATTTATTAATGCAAATTTGCTATCTAAGTTTTGTATATAGTTGGACTTTTGATGAGATAATTTAAATGAGCTCAGATGATACCACAACGGATAATCCTTCTTGGTTAGAGAAAATACAGAAAACTGTACGGAACATTTTAAAGGCTGTTAATGTATTCCAGACTCCAGTGAATCAGTCAGGTACATATTTAACATTTTATTACCTGTATTTTATATCCAGATAGATATAACATATGCCTTTCTCTTTGGCTTCTTTAGATGCTGCTCGTATACTCAAGGAATATGATGAATCAAGTACCAAGTTGTCTAAAATGCAGTCTAGAATATCGAGTCTGACGCAAAAGCTAAAACATGATTTCGGTGAGTATGATGCTGGTAACATTTGTCACTATCGTAGCATTTGGATTATGGAGGTTTAAGTTATGGAATTGGCTTGAATAAACTGAAGTGAATCTTGGATACTACAGGTCCAGCGAAGGAGTTTTATTCATTCTATGATCGTTGCTTTGAGGGCAAGCAGAACAAGTACCTTTTCTCTCTACTAGTTTACTTTCTGTTGTATTTGGCATTTTTGTGAAATTGCAAGTTAGATGATCCTGTACTTCTCACTTTCTGGTGATGGAAATTTTGGTTCAGGTACACTTACAAAGTCTGCCCCTATAAACAGGCTTCTCAGGAGGAGGGCTATTCCACCACCCGTTTGGGGTATGGTTTTGGTAACTAGTTGATAATTTTTGTTAAACTGCTGTTCTCCAGTTCTAAAGAATTAAAGCATTGATTGGTGGAAACAAATAGTTTTTTCCCCTTTTAAAAAGAAAAAAAATTAAGTTTCCTTCTGTTTACAGGCGCTGGGACAAATTTGAGGATTCATACAAAGTAATGGTGTTTTCTAATGGTGATAATTGCTGGAATGGTCCTGATAGGAGTTTGAAGGTATATGTTTTTGAACTTTTGAGATGACATGCAGTCGTTTCTTACTGTTTTGACAAGACTATTTTGTCTCCCTTCATTCGAAAATGATTAACTTCTTAGATTAGATGTGTAAGTGTTTGGTGAAGTATAATTTTTTATTTTTTTTTCCCGTAAGAATATGTTAATAGATAAAGTAGTGCCTCTGGATTTGGGATGTACTGTCAAGGAGTTCTGGTTGGTGAACCTTTTGCAACGGTGGGCAAGTCCAATTTCAGTTTCCATACATTCCCATAAAAATAATAATAATAATAATAACTGGGGGTTCTTTTTTTTTTTTTTAAGTTACTTTACACAATTTTATCTAATGTTCACCGAAATGATGTCGTTTTGGGGCGGAAATCATGGTGTATTTGTAATTTTAATTTATTTAGGGTTATAATAGTCTAAGGTAACATTAGATACTTTTTTTCCTAATAACTAGTTACTGCAGTTGCCCATGGAAATAAGAACTTTAAAGTTTCACTTTCAGATTTGTGGACGCTCTGTGATATGGCTTTGTGATTTTAACAGGTCAAGCTAAAATGTGGGTTGAAAAATGAGATTGCAGATGTAGATGAACCAAGCCGTTGCGAGTAGGGATTATTGCTATTTTGTTCTAGTTTCTGCTCCTATCACCTCTCCTCTTCCTTTTTTTCCACATTTTTCTGTGGGATGTTTTCTCTTTTTCTCATTGTTGTCTTATTGGCTTCATGGCAGATATGTTGCTTTACTATCTACCCCAGTCCTTTGTCATGAGGAAAAGCTGAAGGTACTTCTCTAATTACGTGATAGCAAATGTTGTCCTTATCTCGATATGGTATTAATGGTAATTCTGGAACATAACAGGAGTTACAACACAAGCTAGACTTGTTGAATTCGGAACAACCAGAAAACCATGATGAGTTATGAACAACTGGGATGGATTTTAGCTGGTAAGTTTACTGGGCAGTGTGATTCCTTTTCTTTCGAGACTTGAGTAATGAGATGATCAAGTTTTATTTTGAACAGGTAGTACGAAGGTCATCGAGCAACTGAAGTAGTGGTGCCCTAAAGTTTTGTATACTAGAGCTTACCCAAGTGCGATATTGGTTGGGGTTAGGGAGGGGCTAGGTAAGGAACGGGTTTGACTTGGGTTTGGTGATCCTCATTTATGGCTGGTTCGAGTTGGTAACATTCTATTATGACTAATCCCATCCCACATTTTTCTTTTATTGAACTAACATTTACTACCTGGTCTCTCTGATTCCTCTTGAAATTGAACGTTTCATTACAAAGGATGGATCTTAATACTAAGCAAAATACTAGACAGCGAGAAATTCTTAAGTCAAAATTTTTGTTAGAATGAGTTGACATTGGATTTTTAGATGGATAATTGGTTCCGAGTTCCGACAACCATAATTACTCATATAGTATAATCTTGTGATTTGGAATTTACATATTTTGTTGAGGAATAGTAGTAACTTATTTGGCATTATTTTTTCATCACTATTATTAGGTGAAATATTGTGTTAGTCTCACGAAATAACTTGAGTAAACTCTGTATTAATAAGACTAACATGGAATTTCACTTAATAAAAAGAGTGTTGAAAAGAGTGTCAACCATTTGTGTTGGTGGAGTTTTTCTGTTTTTTTTGCATGGTTTAACGAGGTGACTTTGAGGTTTAATGTTTGTGCAACAAGAAATTCGCTAGAGAAGAGAAACTAAAGAATAAAATATTCTGTTAAAAAAGAAGACACAGCGTGGATCAAAGCATATCAATATCTCTTGATATTTAATTTATGTAAAATAGCAATTATTCGAGTATTACAAAGCAAGGAAGAGGAACTCCATAGTTTTTTTTTGTCTAAATAGAAGGTAATGTTCAGAAACTAATTGTTTTAATTTGTAATTCTGGATCATACTCAAAGCCCAATACTAAGCACTCAACTCTCCTAACGTACCGACCGTCCATCTATTTGGAGAACGAGTTCACTAAGTAAGTTGTGCTGCATTGACATCCCACCGGGATACACGATTATCGATAGCATAAAAGATTGGCACAAGCTTCTCAAGTGGGAGAGGGGGAAAATTTTGGTGCTCCAGGCCTAGGCCTATGTGATCCTTCGATTTATGGGATGATATTTGAACAAAAATTTGTTTTTTATTTTTTCTTTCTCCTATCTTCTTACTAGTTGCCTGATTTCGATTGATCACGTGGTTTGGGATGACCGAAATTTCTCTCGTTGGAGAGGTTGGCTTGAAGTTCTAGCTCAATGATTATTAAATGGATTTGATCGTTAGCTATTTGAGTCTGATACCAAACCTAGTTGATATTCTTATGGTATGAAGAATCTGATATCATTGAATTATGCAGAAGAAGTAGTGCTGATACAAATACATATACTAGGTCACTCACACCCACGTGTGTAGACAAAGACAACTGACAGAAACTACATGCTATTGGTATAACAGAAATAACAAACTAACTAAAATATACACACGTGCAGAAAATAAGAGAATCTAAGCCAAACCACTGGTATTGGTGTAATAGATATCAATCACAAAATGTAATACAATGTCTTTGCTTGCACTTAGCATAAGCCGTGGCTCATAAGTCATAACATAACTATGGATTTTATAAACTAGTACTAAAAAAGTTAACCTTTGGTCGTTACTTATATAGCCAGGATTTCAATAATTTTTTTTTTAAATGTTACCTTAATTATTGGATTAATGCCATAAATAACAATAATGGGGTGAAAATTATACAGATAAATTTTTAATATAGTTTTACAAAATAAAAATGATTCATGAATCTTTCACTTATATTTTTAACCCAACAAGCCCATTCCAATGGGTGCTGGTCCTAATGGTTAAAAATGTCTTGGGTAGAACTTTACCTTTGCCTTTTGGTTCACTTTTAAATTTAATAAAACATGGACAGTATACATTCTCATTAAGAAATTTCACAATTAAGTATTTATTAAACTCTTTATTTCATGTTAAACAATCAATTTAATTCAAAAAGCTTAAGTTATTAAATAAATGATTTTTATATTTATATTATATTATAAAATTATTTTTGTAACCTCGAAAAAATGTCATTTGAGAAAAAAATATTTTTGCAATGTTAATTTATTTTGGGCTATATTAATCTTTGTGATGATAAATTTTCTCCCGGAGGTCATAAGGGATAACTTAATAAACCCTATTTTTAAACCCAACAAAACGATTGAACTCAAATACAATCATAACTAACTTCTGATTATATATCGTATTTCAACCCATAAGTTATTTAACTAAATGTTAAACTAATGTAACTAATAATTTATTTACATATCAAGCTATTATTTAACTAATTAACCGCAAATAAAAAATGATTAATTAAATTAATTTAATTAATACGTGAAATGAAAAACATGTTGGGAAGTGATCGGTAGTAGCCTAGGTATGGTTAATTTTTCCAACAATAAAATACCGGTGTGGAGGGGAGTTAAAAGGACAGTGAGGAACTGCACTAACACACCCACACGACACGAGTGTGATACGCGCAAAACCCAGTTGCTACCAATATTCATTCATGAAAATAAGGTAAGATTTCAAAATTTTGAAAAATAAGCTTGCTTGGTTGCTTACTATGTGTTGTGCTGATTCCCTTCTTGTGTAATTTCAGTTTCAGCTTTGCAAAATTGTTCTTATAGAATTGAATAATCTTCAATACTGCAAGAATATGGTGTGTGTTGTTATGTTGTAGCTGCCCTTGCTTTTATAATTCTCAGCTATTTGGTTTGTTATGTATAGATATTAGATAATGACTTGGAAAGGGGAAGATTGTTTCTCTTATTCACCAGCATATATATATATATATATATATATATATATATATATATATATATTCTAGATGGCTGTACCAGACACAGGGAAAATTAGGATCAATGTGAACTTTAGAGAGTAAAATACAAGGTAATTCAAAATAATTCTCACTTCAAAATTTTAGTTTGTTTCAAATTGTTTGTCACTCTAGAAATCAAGAAAACATTAATATATTTTTTTTTCCGATTTTATCCTAGTCTCTTGTAGTTGAAATGAGAGAGAGAGAGAGAGAGAGAGAGAGAGAGAGAGAGAGCATTAAGGGAATGAAAGCCTAATTTTGTCAAATGTAGTTATATTTTTATGAAAATTAGGGTATTTAGTTGCTTTCTTAATCCCTGTGCAAGATCTTAAATGACAATTATTTAATGCACACTTTGCGGTTAAGAATTACTTGCAATGTTGTCCATCAAGTAGTTTTTTTCTTAAAAAAGACTAAGCAATAAGTGTTCATAGCAAGTTATGTTGGTGAGGCCAACATCCTGCCTTGGTAAGACTCGGTGTAAGTTGGAATCAGATCGAACCTTGATGCTTGGGTTGGTAAGGGTAAGTAAAAAGAGTTGCACCTTTTAGTGTAAGCGCCCAATCCAACTGTTTAGCGATTAAGTAACCATTTGTCCATTTTTCCCTTTAGTGTAGAACTGTAAATAAAATTTGTTTGGGCTTTGTTTAAAGGCATTCCAGCGTGAGGCTCCCACCATTGTGGGGTCTGGAGAGACTTAGATGTATATATGAGCCTTTCAAACCTTCCCTTTATTTTCCATTAAGTACTCATGCATTTTTTTAGTTAATGAGCCTCTATTTTATTTGCTGGAGGCAGTATTCTTTTTTTTTTATTATCTTTTTGTCAAAAAATAAAAACCCTTCTTTTCCTCATATATGTTGTCTATCTATTGCTAAGACTTGAAATATTTATATTGGCTTCATCTCTCTGTTACTGTCCTTTCATGCAATATTATTGGCTTTTCAATTTTCATTCAATCCTATAAAGTACAGACTCACCATTTTATAGTGCTGTGAATGTCTGCATGTCGTACACCTTTGCACATTTCCATTTTTTTAAATTTGCCTCCTACATGACTAAGAAACGACTGGACACTGTCATTTAAATTTGGAAAAAAAACGCACACACTGTCTCCATTTTGCACAATTCACCCATAATAAATTTTCTTTTTAGGTTCCTTTTTGACTTAGGATTTTCACTTTTGTGCTAACTTGAAAGATGGACAAGCCAGTGAATTACAATAACTTTTTCTTTAACTTGAATCTATTCATTTCTTTGTCAATTTGTATAGACAGTGGTTCTTATCAGGATTGATGCAAATGACTTGTTGCATGTTCATAGTGCTCACACTACTCTGTCTACAGATATGTGTGTTGTGTGTGGGTCTAGTTTAGAAGCAGTACTTCTCTTTGTTCTTGCATTGTAAGGTGCTCATTTTCCCTTGGGACAACCTTTTGAGGTTTTGGTGAGCTTTGGTTGTGTGTGTATGTCCTTCTGCGGAACAGTTTCTGATGGCTCATTTAAAGGTTTTGATAAAAGATATTAGGCTAAAGTTTTGTGGGTCTTTTGAACAGAATGTGGTTGATACAGTCCTTTTGTGAATTCGCTTGGAGCTGAATGGTTCCATCTTTAAGGTGTCTTTTTCCAATTGACTTGTTTGGGGATATGATTATGTTTTTGGGCATCTGGAGTTTTGCTCATAGCTGTTTCAAAGGAGTTGATATTGCTGATATGCAGACAGATTGAGCAGCCTTGTTTCACTCTAGTTTATTGTTATTCCTTATTCCAGTTTTTTTTCTTTTTAGGAGGATATCTTAGCTGCTCCCTATTTTCCTTATCAATACAAAATGTTTGTTATGCATTTATTGCAAAATGCTGTACATGGTATAATGGTAGCCTCTTTTTTTGTTGTGCTGTATTCTTTTGATTTCTCTTTTAGATGGAAGAAGTTTGTCTGAATAGTGAGCCGCTTTTTGATGAAAACGATGAGTTTGATGTTGAGAGGAACTCTTCTGTAGCAGAACATGATCTTGAATCTTTAAACTTGCAATCAAGGAACTCACCACTTCCAACTGTGGGTTTGGAATTTGAATCCTTTGATGAAGTTTACAACTTTTACAATATCTATGCTAAGGAAGAAGGCTTTGGCATCAGAGTGAGCAATTCATGGTTTAGATCAAACAGAAAAGAGCGCTATAGAGCAAAACTAAGCTGCAGTAGTGCTGGTTTCAAGAAAAAGAGCAGGGCCAATAATCCAAGACCAGAAACAAGAACTGGTTGTCCTGCAATGATAGTGATTAGAATGGTTGACTCCAAGAGATGGAGGATAGTGGAAGTTGAGCTTCAACACAACCATCAA
This sequence comes from Gastrolobium villosum, assembly GCA_032173675.1. Lineage (NCBI taxonomy): Eukaryota > Viridiplantae > Streptophyta > Magnoliopsida > Fabales > Fabaceae > Gastrolobium > Gastrolobium villosum. Next base: position 19,746 of record JAVKPL010008048.1, on the reverse strand, counting down.
GTAAGTCCACAGAGCAAACGGTTCTACAAATCACATAAGAAAATGATCCTTGCTGCCAGAGAATCACAACCACTGCCAGAGCCTATAGCAGAAGTACACACCATCAAGTTGTATCGAACAACTGTCATGGATGTTGGTTATAATAATGATTACTCAAATTTTGAAGAAAGTCATGACACCAATTTTGATAACTTTAAATATTTGGAACTTAGAGAAGGGGATGCCAATGCTATATATAATTATTTTTGCAGAATGAAGTTGACCTGTCCAAATTTCTTTTACTTGTTTGATATTGATGATGACGGGCATCTAAAAAATGTGTTCTGGGCGGATTCCAGGTCAAGGGTTGCTTATAATTACTTTAATGATACTGTTACTATAGACACAACTTGTTTGGCAAACAAATATGAGATCCCTTTGATATCATTTGTTGGTATTAACCATCATGGACATTCTGTATTATTGGGCTGTGGCTTCCTTGGACATGAATCAGTGGATTATTTTGTCTGGATATTCAAGGCATGGCTTAAATGTATGCTCGGTCGTCCTCCGCGTGTTGTTATTACTGACCAGTGCAAGCCCTTGCAAATTGCAGTTGCTCAGGTTTTCCCTCATGCTCGCCATTGTTATTCTTTGCAGTATATTATGCTAAGAGTTCCAGAAAAGTTGGGTGGGTTGCAAGGATATGAAGCTATCAGAAGAAAGCTGTATAATGCTGTCTATGAGTCATTAAAGATAGTTGAGTTTGAAACTTCTTGGACTGATGTGATTAAATGTTATGATCTGGGAGATAACAAGTGGCTTCAGACACTGTATAAAGATAGGCATCTATGGGTTCCGGTTTACCTAAAAGATACTTTTTTTATAGGACTGATCCCAACTAAAGAAAACGAGGGGTTGACTGCATTTTTTGATGGATATGTGCATAAACATACATCCTTTAAGGAATTTCTTGACAAGTATGATCTAGCTCTGCACAGAAAGCACTTGAAAGAAGCCATGGCAGATTTGGAGTCTAGAAAATTAAGCTTTGAATTGAATACTAGATGTAATTTTGAGGTGCAGCTTTCAAAGGTGTATACAAAAGAAATCTTTAAAAAGTTTCAGTCTGAGGTTGAAGGCATGTACACTTGCTTCAACACAAGACAGGTAAATGTTAATGGATCTATAATAACATACATTGTGAAAGAAAGAGTTGAAGTTGAGGGAAATCAGAAGGGAGTTAAAAGTTTTGAAGTTTTATATGAGACTAATGAATTGGATATTCGTTGCATTTGCAGTTTGTTCAACTACAAAGGATATCTATGTAGACATGCATTGAATGTTCTCAATTATAATGGTGTTGAGGAAATCCCATCTCGGTACATCCTGCAACGTTGGATGAGAGATTTCAAGCTAAGGTTTAATCAATACCATGTCTCTGGTAATATTGATAGGGACAACCCTGCATCCTTGTATTCTCATCTGTTTAACAATGCTCTTCCAGTATTAGAAGTAGGGGCACAGTCACAGGAGCATTATATGATTGCTTTAAAAGAATTGGAGGAGTTGTTGGACAAGTTTGATATATTGGATAATAACTCATTGTAAACACTTAATACAAGATCCCCATTCCCCAGTTATAATAATGATGCTACTTCTAATTAACTGTTTATATTCTCTCTCTCCCTCTCTCTGGTGTGGCTGGTTTATTCACAAAAATTTGTGCTACTGGTGGATATATAAAATGAAATGCCAGGGCCCAGAGCCAATTGCATATACAGTGACATATATTTTTGTAATGATTCGGTCTGTGTTGTTACTAATACACAAGCAAATATTCTAGCATTTCGCCTTCCCTTAAATTGCACCGGGCATTATAAGGGTTTCTCATTCTTGATGGAAAAATTTGCAGCAAATATATTATAGTAAGATACGGAGTCTGATCTTGAAATTAACAACAACAAAAAAAGGATATGAAACTGGATCCTGATGGAAGTAAGTGTTGCTACAAATTTTTTGTTCCGCAGCAACCGGAGAGCTATTAAAGCCTTATTATAATCATCAACCTTTTTGAACTTTCATTCTGTGTATATACAACCTGCATGAAGATATACTTTGGGGGCCTATTTATCTTGTGTATTAAAAATTGAACTTCTTTTTAGAAAAATGGGGTGGGATGGGAGTGCATAAAATTTACCCCATTTATTTAGAACTCCTGATGCCACGTAATGAATTAATCTTCCCAAAAATTTAAATTGTTATAAGGGTTTAAAGTTTCTTGTTTTAGATAATTTTATTTAATGTTTATCAAAATACACATAAAAAGTGAAAAAGGTGTGAGTGATCCATATTTTCTTTTTTTTCTATCTCTTCTTGTCTAATTGGTCCATATGGATTTCATATACTTTTTGTGTGTATTTTGATGAACATTAGATAAAATTATCTAAAATAACATTAGACCAAAAAATATACCTTTATTTCTCAATTTATCTCTCGTCTCAAATTATATATCAATTTATACCTCTTTGATCAAAGTTTGACCCACACTTACTCGAATAAATGAGTTATTTACTCGAGTAAATGACTTATCAAGGATTAGGATTTGGTTAAATAGGGATAAATTGTTATATAGTTTAAGAAGAACGATAAATTGGTCTATAATTTGAAAAAATAAACAAAATGATAAAATTGTCTTATCAATCTCAACAACGATACCTTTATTCCAAACCAATATAATTGATGAATTTAAAAAATGAATGAATTTTTAAAATAAAAAATGAAAGAAAAATAAATACGAGAAAAATTAAATAAAACTAAAAAATAAATTAGAAAGAAAGATAGATAAATAAATAGTTAAATAAATAAATATAGGGAACAAGAATTTTAAAGGACAAGGTTCTATCTCTCCGTACTACTAATTATTTTCCTCTCCTTCATTTCCTAAAAGACACCATCCTCCAATCTAGTTTCCACTTGTTTTATTACTTTCTCCCAACTAAATTTATGTTGATTCTTTCCTCTTTTGTGTCATGCAACTTTTGTTCTTACAAGTATATAAAGGGTGTTTGAACAATTTGTCTTATCTTCCACGGCTACAATATTCACCTCTGGTCGAATATTCTGATTTCTAAAACATACTCCCTACATAAAAACATTTAAATTAGCCAGTTGCAATTGCTCAAGAGCTAGAAGGTTTTTTTTTTTTTTTTTTTTAACATAACTGATATCAATTAGATGAAATTTGTAAAATGATATTAGGGAAAAAAAAGTTTCATGTGGTAGAAATTTTTTAGAGTAAATACCCCTTTTCATCATGACAATTTTCACGAGGCACATTTTAATCCCAAACAATAAAAATGCTCATTTTAGGCCTTAATATTTGAAAGAAAGGGTCACGTTTATCCTTCCGTTAGTTGGCATCTGACGGCCCAACTAACGGAGCACACGTGGACCGTTACTTTGCTAAGTCACCGTTAAGTATGCCAGCGTGGCAGTAATACGACGTCATTTTATGTCTTCTTGGAGTTCTGGACAGCTAACCTTAGCATCGAAGACCCGATTTTCTGGACAGCTGACCTTAGCATTGAAGACCCTATTTGGTCCCTGACAAATTTATCGAGGGACTAAATAGGGCCTCGATAAATTTGTCAGGGATCAAATCGGGTCTTCGATGCTAAGGTCAGCTGTTCAAAACTACAAGAAGACATAAAACGACGTCGTATTACTCCCACACTGGCATACTTAACGGTCCACGTGTGCTCCGTTAGTTGGGCCGTCAGATGCCAATTAATGAAAGGACAGGCCCTTTTTTCAAATATTAGGGACTAAAATGACCCCTTTTTATTGTTTGAGACTAAAATGTGCCTCGCGAAAATTGCCAGAGACGAAAAAATAGGTATTTATTAAAAAAATTAATATCATATCATAGATATAACAAGTGTGGAGCTCATTTATTTAAAAAAAAATGATACACTTTTTTTTTTTTTAAATACAGAGTGACGTACCTTTTATGATAAGTGTGTAAGAAGGGATTCATTTTCTCGTGATAAAAACAAACTCCATGATATTATTTCATAAATAAGTATATTAAGCAGATTTTTGTTTTATTGTTTCACGTGTATATTGTGCTATCTTTATAGAAAGATCCTTTTTAAAGTAAAAAAGAAATTGCAAAAAAATCGGAGACCAAGAATTAGGCAGCGACCAATCACAGACAGCATATATAGGTCACAGCCTCGTTCCTTTGTGCATTTGTTTTAAGAGGAGGTTGCTTAGTTGAATCGTGAACCAGTGTCAGTGACAGAAGTTGTTGACCAAAGATTTGCGATGGCGATGGCGATGACGGTGGCAGAGAAGAAGCCTAAAACAAAAATCGTATGCACGCTTGGACCGGCATCGAGGTCTGTGCCGATGATCGAGAAGCTTCTAGAAGCAGGCATGAACGTTGCTCGCTTTAACTTCTCTCATGGTTCCCATGAATACCATCAGGAAACCCTCGACAACCTTAGGGCCGCCATGGAAAACACTGGTATTCTCTGCGCCGTCATGCTCGACACTAAGGCATGAACAAGTTTCTTTCATTTTTTTTATTCTTATCCCCATTTTTTTTATTTATTTCATATATCTTACTACATATCAAGTGAGTGTATAAGAAATGAGTGCTTGAGCATTCAGTTTTATCATAGATGATTAAAAATAAATATAAATAAATCTAAACTTAAATTATGAAGATTAATTACTGTGATTCCTATCTTGCATTGAATACTGGTGTGAATCCAAGGCATTGCTGATGATTGACTTCATAAAGTGTACCAAACATTGTCAAATTCCTTTGTTTTACTACAGATGTGATGGCTTGTAATAGCTCGTTAAGTTATTTTCCAATTAGGTTTGCATCTAAGTTTTACTTTGAGTCCTTAATACATGGTGTGTTCTAAGGATTTTGTGTGGTGTTACTATATCTATATGTGTGAAGGCCTGTAATGAGACATCAAGTTATTTTCTAATTACAACATATTTGCGCTAAGGTTCTGCATAGAGTCCTTATCTTTTTGTCTTAGTTATGGATGAGCTAACAAAAGATATCCAAGATGAGGTGTCATGGTATATATTATTTGCAGATGATATTGTGTCTATTGATGAAATCAGATCTGGTGTTTTGGTGTTAACACTAAACTTGAATTATGGAAAAGAATGTTGGAGTCTAAAGGATTTATGTTAAGCTGAAGTAAGACCAAATACATGGAAGGTGAGTTCGCCATGAAAAGAGGAGCAAATGAAGAATTCGTGGATATACTACGACATGAGGTATTCAAGAAAGATGCATTTAGGTATCCGAGATCAATCTTGCAAAAGGGGGGGGGGGAATTGGGGAGATATTGACGGATATCTAAACCCTAGAATCAGAACTGGTTGGTTGGAATGGCACAATGCATTGGGATTTTTGTGTGATCACAAAATTTCTCCTAGGCTAAAATAATTTTTTATAGAACCACAATAAGGTTTGGAATGCTATACGAAGTTGAATATTGACCAACACAAAAGCAATGTGAGCATTAGATCGGAGTAGCAAGAATGAGGATATTAAGGTGAATGTATGGCCATACAAGGATGAATAAGGTAAGAAATGAAGAAATTCGAGGAAAAGTTGGATTAGAACTGGTGGAAGTAAAGATGAAAGAATATAGGTTGAGATAGTTTAGGCATATTCCAATAAGATCCCTCCGATTTTTGTTATCAAGAGCATAACAAAATAGTAAAACAAGATTTAATATAGTAGGAATTAGATTGACGATCGGTTTGTCTTAAGATGGAGTGGGAAGAAAGCTATTAGTACGGTGGAGGAGTATATTCTTTCTATGTTTTTATTTATCATATATATATATATATAATCCTTCTTTTATTTGAAATAGTCAATGGTTGACCCAACTAGTTTTAGATAAAAGTGATGTTGATATATATCGTCAATCATGACGAAAACTACAAGCAAAACATATTGTGATTCCTATCTTGCATTTTAACATAAATGAACCCAACATTGTCAAATTCCTACCTTATCTATTTATCTTTCATTTTACATATGCATGTATCTACATTGCTGCAGGGGCCTGAGATTAGAACTGGATTTCTCAAGGACGGCAAACCTATCCAACTTAAACAAGGTAAGGAGATAACAATTTCCACTGACTATAGCATAAAGGGAGATGAGAATATGATCTGTATGAGCTACAAAAAGTTGGCTGAGGATGTGAAGCCTGGGAGTGTCATACTGTGCGCGGATGGCACCATCTCATTTTCGGTTTTGTCATGTGACAAAAAATTGGGTATGGTTCGATGCCGCTGTGAGAACTCTGCCGTTCTTGGTGAGAGAAAGAATGTTAATCTTCCTGGAGTAGTAGTGGATCTCCCAACTTTGACTGACAAAGACAAGGAAGATATCATGGTCTGGGGCGTTCCAAATAAAATTGACATGATTGCTCTTTCTTTTGTCCGGAAAGGTTCTGACCTGGTGGAAGTTCGCAAACTGCTGGGAAACCATGCTAAGAACATTCTTCTCATGTCAAAGGTATGTTATGTTATGTGGTGGTGTTCTCTTTATGGGAAAAAGATGAGGGATTTTGTAGCTGCTTAAAAAAGTATTAAGTGTTCTTGAATCAGTTATGATTAATGTGTGTTATTGGATATCATCTAACAAATTTGTGATGTTTTTAAAGAGACGTATTTCTACTGACATCTGCTATCTCTAATACATGGTATATTTAATTACTTGTTTCTGGTCATTTATTCTGTTCAAATGTTGATGGCAGGTTGAAAACCAAGAAGGGGTTGCAAATTTTGATGAAATCCTTGCAAATTCAGATGCATTTATGGTGGCACGTGGTGACCTTGGAATGGAAATTCCAATAGAGAAGATATTTCTTGCACAGAAAGTGATGATATACAAGTGCAACATCCAAGGAAAACCAGTTGTTACTGCGACCCAGATGTTGGAGTCAATGATCAAATCTCCCAGGCCAACCAGAGCTGAAGCTACTGATGTTGCCAATGCAGTTCTGGATGGCACAGATTGTGTGATGCTTAGTGGTGAGACGGCTGCTGGAGCTTATCCAGAACTTGCTGTTCGAACGATGGCTAAAATATGCATTGAAGCCGAGAGCACCCTTGACTATGGAGATGTATTTAAAAGGGTGATGGAGCACTCACCAGTACCAATGAGTCCATTGGAGAGTTTAGCTTCTTCTGCTGTTAGAACAGCCAACTCAGCTAGAGCAGCTCTTATATTGGTCTTAACTAGAGGAGGGAGCACTGCAAAATTGGTGGCTAAATACAGGCCAGGCATGCCAATTCTTTCTGTTGTTGTTCCTGAGATTAAGACTGATACATTTGATTGGTCATGCAGTGATGAGTCCCCTGCGAGACATAGCCTGATATTCCGTGGGTTGGTTCCAATATTGAGTGCAGCTTCTGCTAGAGCTTCTCATGCAGAAACAACTGAAGAAGCATTAGAATTCGCCATTCAACATGCCAAGGCAAAGGGTCTCTGCAATAATGGGGATTCTGTTGTGGCTCTGCATCGTGTGGGCACTGCATCTGTCATCAAAATCGTAACAGTGAAATGATCACCACCCATTTAAAGGAGTTCTTCAGCTTCTTTTGGCAAATTTTTAAGATGGTGCCAATGAGGTCTCATAATACCTCTTTGAATCTACATTGCATGCAAAAACTTCAATTCGAAGCATTTATAAGGGTGGGTTTTTTTCACTTATCTATCACTGTTTCTTTTATATATTTGCCTGATTGGTTATCACTGTGGCGAGTGACGACCTCTTTTCCTTTGTTAAGATTATGTATGTGGCTTTTGGTAAACCGAAAAACTCGCCGACTTCTGGAATTTGAATTTTTTATTACTCTAAACTTTTTGGTGTACTCTTATTTCTGTTTTGATTGAGAAGTGTATGGTATCAATTTGAAATTTGATGATCCGATCTTTAAATTTTTTTAATAAAATAAAAGCATATAATTAGACAATCATGGATTTGTTAAAATATACACCATTGATTAATTCTTACGACTTGGTGCAAATAGCGTTTTATCAGTTTTTTAAAATGCACCTTGTTATCAAAGAATCCAAATTCCGTAAAAAGTGATGAAAAAAGTAAACACGAGCAATAGAAAAGTTTATACAAAAGTTACCATGAGAAGCAATTGCAAGCGGGAAGGCTGGAAATGAACTGAGTTAAAGTTGAATGTGACTCGACTTAATATAATACGATTCAGTTCAAAACTTGACTCAGTTCCATGCGAAACATTTTTTGCGGTTCTAGATTAAGTTCACAAGCTGTTCAGTTCAGTTCATCAATTTGAACTACATGAACCAAGCTAGTTCATGAACCTGGTTCACTAGCTTCCCAATTGTAAAAGCCAAAAATGTTAACTTTTTTTTCTCTACTTCCAGGCTCTGCCTGAAAAAGTAAACATTTTGATCTTGTTTTAAGCAACAAAAAATGTCGCCCATAAGAGGCTCAATAAGAACGACATTGTAAGGGACCTCCTCATTACTTTTGTAGCTGTTGAATGCCTGGATGTTTAACCTAATCTTCATTGATAGACTCGTTAAGCAGCAATGGTAACAGAAAAAATGTGAACTGATTAATGATACACAATAATCCAGTACTGAGAGCTCAAAGCAAGGCAGCATGTGGCCTAAGTTATAACTATTGTACACAAAACTGGAAGCAATAAAATAAAGATTCAAATCATAAGTAGCTACGGAACACCATCAAATATCAAATATCCCTGATAACGGAATCCACCATGAAATATCAAGTTTGTGTTCGTTGATCTAAATCTTATATCTTTATTTCTTTTTGATTCCCCCTACATCGATATGTTGGACTTGACCGACAAGTGTTGGAGAATCCATAGTGGCATTCTTGCTATTCAATTCAATATGAACACTAATTGGTTTCGAAGCATCTATAATACCGTATATATCCTCATGGTCGAGTTTCAACAAAGAATTAAACGAAGAATGAAATTATTTTGCATGTATATTCACTTCCTAACTATTGACTCACTATTCAGCCGCCTAAAAAAAAAAAAAAACGGACCAAAATATCACATTCCAGGCATCTATTCATGCAGATGCAGCATGCAACGATAGAGCGCAGCGAGCCAAAATGCTTGCCCATATGCAGATCTGTCAGTAATGCAAAACCCAAATCTTTTGACACATAACCAGAATGGCTTCCTTAGCTCAATTTCAGACTTATTTAGGTGGAGCTTCAAGGTTTGGATATGATTCTTGTCATTGAATGTACCTGTCATGAGCCTCTTCTTTCCAGCAACATTTACAATGAGATAGCAGCCAACAAATGCATATGGTACACAAGACGCACTCCCATACAGGTTGCTGAATAATGGAAAAAACCAGTATAGGAGTGAGAACAATGCTATTCGGGCTGTATTTCAAACAAGGTCCGTCTTGATTGATGCATTCTCTTCCTGCAAGGATCCACGTATAAATAAAATGATCAAGACATGCCATGCAACAGGAAAACAAATAAAAGGTCCGACATACAAATACAAAATGATTAGGATTTGAGAGATAACCATATCATATTAATAACAGGGAATTTAAATATCAACTAGACAGCTTTGATTTGGTTGGTCAAGATGGCAGTATACTGTACGAATACCCCTGATAAGTCATACTTTTGTTAGGAGGAATAAAAATGGGGGCAAGGCATGTGGGCCCAAATAATAGTTGATAAAAGTAGTTAGTAGGTAGGAATCAGTTAGGATAATCCTAACTGTCTTGTAATAGAATTAGAGAGAGGGCTATCATTTAAATTAACAGAGGGAGAGAGGAATGGGCATTGAGAGTTTTGTAATTAGAGGGAGATTAGGCCAGAAAAATTCTCTGGAGAGGGAGAGTTACAAGGTCATCTTCCTTATTTTCCCTTTTATGCAAGGATATTTCTTGCTATCTTGAATAAAGACAACTGTGTTTCTGTTTCTTTTCTTGTTCTTTTTTCCAATTTGGTGCCAGTATATCACAATGTGAAGCGTAAAATCAAACTCAAGCAAACAAAGGCAGATTTAAGCTTCAACTCCTTTGTTTGCAGTAAGAAACAAACGTGGGAAATGATAAGGGGACCTAATTCAATTGAAACTGTATTTGTGTAAAGAAATTACATATGCAGTATTGCAAACAATACTAGCATGGCTTGAGTAAATGTTGCTTTATTTGTTAAGTGCTGACTTGATCATTTCCTGTTATGGTAATGTAATTCACATAAAACAACAAGATAGATGCAACGATTGGTTGATGGATGCCGATAAAAGACATAACGATCGGCTTTAGTAGGAGGTTTGAACAATAGTGCCAAAGCAGCCAAACCAAGCTCAAGGGAGCTGTTTTTAAGTCAGGTAAAGATTTACAAAGTTAGCTCACCAATCCAAACTCCCCAGTAACAAAATCATTTTCTCGCTGTAAACTTCCTGCTATAAATTACCATGAAGAAGACATTTTACAATGCCAATGTTGGATAGAAGCTATGGTGAGAAAATGTCCAACAAACGAAATCTTAGCAACTAGAGAATAAGTGCCACTATAGCCAAGGCCAAAAGTTAACATGTAGCAATGGCACCATGTAAACACCCACCAGCAGCCAATGGTAGATTTGCCAACCAGTTTGGAAACCAAATCTGACATATCATTAGAGTTGCTGGGTCAAGGGAACCCAAAAACACAGCGAGATCTTCTTTCATCAACTTAGCAAGGAACCACACTTACGGGTTTTACACCATATTATGACCCAAACAAAACCTTAAGAAATTGGGTCTATAGCTCAATCTAAGAGATTCTTTGGTGCTCATAGAGCAAGAGAAATCTCTTGCTTTCTGCCATTCAAAGTGTACTACTTCACCTATGTGGGCCATTATTGTGTCCCACTTTAAATACACTTTCAATGCTTTAGCTGAGATAAAACACATTGAATGGTATAGAATAGAACAAGAGAATTCTCTAGTTCTAAGACACCTAATAATTTCTCAGGTCATTCCACTTATATGATCTTCACTAAGTTCATTCCTTTCCAATTTGATACTTCTTCATTCACACTTGAATTACCAACAAGAGCTGAAGTTACATCTAATCAATCATAGCTTGATGCCAGCCTGGATAGGAAAGAGCTTTGTCTGTGGTCTTAGTAATGAAAACATGGGATAAACACAAAACAAAAGTAAAAGATCATCTGAGTTCTCTCTCTCTCCCCTCTCATATTCAATTTACACTCTTGCATAAAGCATCATCAAAAGGAGCAATATATGCATAAAAAGTCATCTGACCATCAATTCTGTTCTGTCTCACCATGAATAAAAGACCTAAAATACACTAGGTAGTAACTCCAAAATAATCCAGGACACCACGAAAATCCTTGGAATAAAATTATAACTGAAAATATAAGTTGTTTCACATTTTATACATAGCAGGCACTTTTATAGGCATAATAGAACTAGAGTCACAGCTAAACTATTCTTTTGAAAGTATCCTAATAGGACCCTAATCTTACTATAATTATCATAAATTATCCATAATAAATAAGTAAAATCTCTAAAATGATAATTATTAAAGTTATTTTAAAGCCAGTAAAATATTATGACAGACACGGACACCTATCTGCATCATTGAGTATAATGCTTACTTGATCCAAAATATTCACTAAATTGTGGTGAATCTAGTTCCTTACACAAGTAGTTCTAGACAAAGTAATGCAGATTGATGATGTTGCAAAAAGTTAATAGACTACAAGAAGGGCATATAATAATCAGATACATACATCCACAGCCTGAAAAGATCTATCCATGGATGACTTCGGAGAAACTTCAGCGCCCGATGTTGACTCATTCTGAGTGATGCCATGAGAGTGCATCTACAAATAACCAACCAAATGAAATGAAGTAGATAAAGTCTAATGAGGTTTATCCAATTAAGAATTGAATAGATAACAGAATATGATAATAAAATATTAACTCAAAACCACCACTATAATTAAGATTCCTGGAAAAAATGAATGAAAATATAAGAGATATCAAACTCTCCTCCATAGTGAGAAAACTTAAAATGTCAGTAGGAGCGCTATGCATCTCTGAAACATGATAGAGACTAGATCAAAACCAATAAATGGAGCCTCCCCATGCCACAAATTTTACAATAGGGAAGGAAGAAGAATAGAATTAAAGAATGAAATTTCATCTACTGGAAGCATATTATTTGACTAAAAGCTGAGAAATAGATAAAAATTAATTGGTTAGACAAAATAGGCAGGTCACGTGTACGCAGGAAAAGGTGTAATTCAAATCTCAATACTAAGAAATAGAAACTTGAAGTTCACCAGTAAAAACTAATGTCCTAAAAAAGAAGCTTTCTTTTCCTCCATATCCTTTCATTAGCATCAATGTATATCTAAGAAAGCTTACAAAATGGATATTTATTTAAAGGGGATCTAAAAGATGTACAGTGATAACTGCTAACTGTAGAGAACTCTATAACCAACCTCATCTACCTCCTAACAAGTTATTCACTTTCTGATAGAACCATGGATCCAAACATGGTTCAGGATGGCCCCAAGAAGAAGACCTTACAAGTTTATACCTGTAGGCCTAACACTAAAACCACTCCCCATTAAACCACGACTAGCGAGGGTGGGGTGAGGGCTATTCTTTTACGCAGCCTTACCTTTACATAATTGCAAAGAGGCTATTTCCCGGACCTGTAGGCCTATTTCCAGAGATTAACTGTAATTAGGAGGGAAACATGTGAGTGGGGAGGGAAAGTTAGTTATATAGAGAGAATATAGATCTGATACAAATATAAAATGTAACAGAGGAGTGGTACATTATATTCAGCTTCAGCTTTTAGCTTTGGGCCATCGGAGAATATCATTGGCCAGGAGCAAGTACTGCTCTTACATTTCTCTGTAATTCAATCCTAATTTCATTATCAATACAATATCCTTTTTATATATGGGAACTGTTTCCTATCACTTTCATAGTGGGAAATATCCATAATCAAACACATTCTAAAGAACCAAATAAATCACTCATAACAAGAGTTCTGTATTGGGTTAGTTATCTGAACGCTTACTTCAGGACCAAGAATAACATTGCAACATAGATGATTAATTTACTATCATCAGAAAAAATATAGCAAGAATGATATTCTTTGTAGAAAAATCTACTGTGCCTTGTGCAACAGTTCTCTGCTCTAGTGGCAGTTTATTGATCACTGGATTGTGCACCAAGATTAAATCCAAGTAAATAAAGCTGTAAACAAGTTAGGATACTGGTGTTTTTGAGATACTAGCATAGATAAAAATTGTCTCTAAATAGAATAAGTACTGGTGAAGATAAAATTGCGCAACAAAGTGTCTAACCCAAACTAATTGAAAACTAAATTCATCATTGAAGCGAACATAAACAGGTATATGGTTCTTTGTAATCTAGCCTACCCCACATGAATGTTTGTTTTCTTGACCATCTTCAAACAGAGATGAGTAGTATGTCGGATCATATATAGCGCCTCCAAGTATCTCATTGGAATCAGAGCATTGCCTAACTACTGCAGGTGCCACAGGACTCAAGAAACTACTCCTTAAGTCAGAATCTGCTGCTCGAGAAGCTGAGTCCACATAGGAAGCGCCTAACCTATATATTTGAATCCATAACAATGAGGATGATAGCCTCACTACAAAACCAGCAATTTGCATAGCTAGAGTAAGTTGTACTGAAAATATGAAAAATGCTGCGTAATCCTTGGAAGATATATTCCTGCAAACACACAAAATGCTTTTCGTGAGATATGAATGAAAAACAGAGTCACGATCATTTTTATGATTCTGATAGAGCCTGCTATTTCAGGAAGTGAAAATAATAGAGAAGACAACTAAATAGTAATTATATTGAATCAGAAACAGCGAGAAATAGAAAATATAGAAAGATAAGGGTTATTGGAGAGAACCCTGCTCTCCTACCAGATTTCACCCAATACATGCTTACCTTCCCCTTCTGCTTTCCCTAGTTTTTAAACAACCTAATAGCAGAATTGGGATCTTCGCTCCACTCAGATGCTGCCAGCTGGACATTCTAGAATATACTATCTAAGAGGCTCACTTCCTATTGCCACTCCACTATTCTCGACTCTATTCTTCCTAATATACACCTTCTAACTTAAGAGTTATATCAATACCGTCCCCTTTGAGTTTCACCTTGTCCTCCAGAAATTGTTCTTTCACTTCAACGAAAGAAGAAAGTCAACGGATGTGAAGAAGAGCCTCAAAGGGCATATCCCCTACCTAAAGGTTTTCCAAAAATCTGATACAAGAGCCATTACTCCACTTCAACAAGCCATGAAGGTCAGCGGCAAGAAATAGACATATTCCTAAGGAATTATTCACCAGAGGCTCGAGTGCATTTCAGTGATTCACATCACGTCCCACCCATTCTGGGGTGAATGGGTAATAATCCATATTTGCTCTTTATAACCTGCTGCGATGATGCCACAGGTTACAATAAAGGGAAACGCCATTGTCATTGCTGAACAATTTTACTAATGAGATATAAATTATATGGCTATCAAATGAAATGAAAAAAAATCTGACAATTCACAGTTCTCCTCTCCATGCTTTTCTTTCTAGTCCGTTTATCAACAAATACATCAGCCGAACCTGAAGCTTCTCCACATATAGCTGACGTGTGCTGACTCTAACTAACTCCTAGCTTTGTGGAATTAGTTTGCATTCTGTTGTAACAGCTTTATCAGTTTATCAGTTAGCTTAGTTAGTTTTTCTTCCATCTGCATAGTTAGTTTTGTTTCCTTCTTTCTGTTAGGATATGTATATATATAGGATAGTGTGTGATCCTTTCTTCATATCTTGAATAACATGAGTTCCAGAAGTATTCTTCTTGATAACATGGTATCAGAGCTTCTCGAGAAGCTCTGATTTTCATTAGCTTAAAGTTTTACCTTCTCTTCCTTTCTTGATTGTCAATGGAAAATCAGAGTTTAGCTTTCGATTTCGTATCAAATCCTTCGCATCCTTACTATCTTCATCCTAGTGAAAATCCTTCTCAAGTGTTAGTGTCAACACTGCTTGATGGAAAAAATTATCATATGTGGTCAAGAGCTATGTCAATGGCTTTACTATCCAAGAACAAAATCGGTTTTGTTGATGGAAGTCTTCAAGCACCTCCTGCAATAGATCCAACCTACAGCGGCTGGCAAAGATGCAACACAACAGTGTTAGCATGGATTCATCGTTCCATATCTTCATCAATTCTCCAATCAATTCTGTGGATCGATAAGGCAGAAGATGCTTGGAAGGATTTGAAGCAACGATTTTCGCAAGCAGATATCTTCAAGATTTCGGATCTTCAAGAGGACATATACAAATTGAGACAAGGAGATCGTGACATAGCTGATTATTTTACACAGCTGAAAGCCTTGTGTGATGAACTGGAAAACCTAAGGCCTTTACCTACTTGTCAGTGTCCTATGGCCTGCAACTGTCCTGCACTCAATGAGATTCGTGTTCGCAAAGATCAAGATCACACGATAAGATTCTTGAAGGGTTTGAATGAGCAATATGCTCATGTCAGATCTCAAATTATGCTGATCAATCCCATGCCTGATGTAAATAAGGTTTTTTCTATGTTAGCTCAACAAGAAAGAGAGTTTCACCTTAATATTGCTACTGATGACATCTCAAAGGTGTTTTTAAGTCAATCAGATGAAATCAGACGGGGTTCTTTCCAAGGAAGAGGTAGAGGACGTTCATATTACAACAATTTTAATGGAGGTAGAGGACAAGCACAAGGACGTGATTCAAAATTTTGCACTCACTGCAAGATGAACAACCATACCATAGAGACATGCTATTTCAAGCATGGTTTCCCTCCAGGATATAAAAGGAAAACTGCAAATTGTGCTGTATTAGCAGAGGGTGATGACATCAACAATGACATGCAGAATGTGACCTTATCTTCCAAGCAGTTTCATGATCTTATGCAGACTTTACACAGCTTCAAGGACTCTGCCAATGCTCCCATTCTTCCGAATCCTTCACAAAACCCTGCATTGAGTACAGAAACAAATAGCCATGTCAACCTTGTTTCTACATCAGCTTTGAACACATCAACCAATAACATTGTGGCAGGTAATCAGTTGTACTGGATTCTCGATACCGGTGCAACTGATCACATTACATCCTCTATTTCAAACCTTGTGTCCATTCATAAAATCAATCCTGTGTATATCAACTTACCAAATGGTTGCAAAGTCACTTCATCTTATGCAGGAAATATCAATTTCTCTGCTGAATTTGTGTTACATGATGTTTTATATGTGCCTGAGTTTTGTGTCAACTTGATTTCGGTTACCAAATTACTTTCTACACTACACTGCTATCTGATTTTTTCTAATCTTTCATGTTTTATTAAACAGATCCATACCAAGAAGAAGATTGGTATAGCTAAACAACATGGAGGCCTCTTTGTCTTGGTTGATCCTCTACCCACAAACACTGGTCCTTCATCCATCGATACTGATATCTGTCATCTGTCCAATAACATAGCATCCAATTCTACAACTTTAAATTTGTATCAGTCTTGTTATAATTCTGTTTCTTGTAATAATAATGACCCTTTACTTTGGCATATTAGATTAGGTCATATTTCATCCACAGCTATGAAACAAATGTCCATTAAGTTTCCTTTTATTCCTTCTAAAGATGTATCACCTTGTGATGTATGTCATTTTGCTAGGCAACGCAAATTGCCATTTCCTTCTAGTCATACAAAATCCAATAAATGCTTTGAATTACTGCACATGGACATTTGGGGTCCAACATCACATGCTTCCATACATGGACATAGATACTTCCTATCCATTGTTGATGACCATTCTAGATACACATGGGTGATATTTTTAAAACTTAAATCAGAAGTTCGGTCTGCTATTCAACATTTCATCACTTTTCATGAAAAACAGTTTGATACAAATGTAAAATGCATCAGAAGTGACAATGGTCCAGAATTCATTATGCTTGACTTTTTTAAAACAAAGGGCATTATTCATCACACTACTTGTGTTGAAACTCCAGAGCAAAATGGCATAGTAGAACGTAAACATCAGCATATCATGAATATTGCTAGGGCCTTATCTTTTCAATCAAACATTCCTAAAACATATTGGAATTATGCAGTAGCACATTCTGTCCACCTTATAAACCGTTTATGCACTCCACTCCTTACACAACAAACTCCCTATGAGGTTCTACATGGTAAACAGCCATCTATTACTCATTTGAAAACCTTTGGAAGCCTATGCTATGCATCCACTATACATTCTCATCGCACTAAGTTTGCCCCACGGGCTCACAAATGTGTTTTCCTTGGATACCAAGAAGGCACCAAAGGATATCTTCTCCTTGAAATACCTTCCCACAAATTGTTTCTATCTCGTCATGTTAACTTTTATGAGCTTCATTTTCCTTTTGTTAATCCACCTGCTATAACTGAACGGCCCTCTCCCATTTTTCCTTGTTCTTCATCTTCTGTCATTGATGATTTTCCTGTTTTTAATCATTCAATACAACCTCGACTCCTTCCTACAGCACAGCCACACTCCCCTGTCACTAACATTATCCCTATTCGTCGATCATCCAGGACAAGACAACTTCCAAATTATCTTTTGGATTATCACTGCAACCATGTTGTTTCAGCCACCCAATCTTCTCCAGGTATTCGCTATCCTTTATCACAATTTTTGTCTTATTCTAATTGTTCCCCTTCTTATACACGTTTCTGTCTCAACACTATCACTATCACTGAACCGAAATCATACACTGAGGCATCCAAACTTGATTGTTGGCAAGAAGCCATGGCAGCTGAAATTTCTGCATTAGACATGAATCATACTTGGGAGATTGTCCAACTTCCACCTGGGAAACATATTGTCGGTTGTAAATGGGTGTATAAGGTGAAGTATAGAGCCGATGGCACTGTTGAACGATACAAGGCAAGGTTGGTTGCCAAAGGATACACTCAATTGGAAGGAGTAGACTATTTTGACACTTTTAGCCCAGTTGCTAAGATGACCACTGTCCGCACGCTTCTTGCCATTGCTGCTGCTAAGAATTGGATCCTTGAACAGCTTGATGTCAACAATGCATTCTTGCATGGTGACTTGAATGAGGAGGTTTTCATGGCACTCCCACCTGGGGTTCAAGCTCCTCCTGGTACAGTATGTCATCTCCACAAATCTCTCTATGGCCTCAAACAGGCCAGCCGCCAATGGCATTCCAAATTGACCAATGCTTTAGTTTCTCTTGGCTATATTCAATCTGCTGCAGACCCATCTCTCTTTACTAAGCATCATAATGGCTTTTTTACTGCACTCCTTATCTATGTTGATGATATAGTGCTGGGAGGTGATAGCTTTGATGAAATTCAGCGAGTAAAGACAGCTCTGGACAACCAGTTTTGTATCAAGAATTTAGGCTCTCTCAGACTTTTCTTGGGCTTGGAAATTTCTAGAAATAAAACTGGTATTGCTGTCAATCAAAGAAAGTATGCTTTGGAGATTATATCGGATGCTGGCTTTCTTGGTTCTAAGCCTTCTTCAACTCCAATGGTACCTTCCACTCGTCTTTCTCGTTCTACAGGTACTCTCCTGCCTGAACCTGAAGCTTCTTCATATAGACGCTTAGTTGGTCGATTGTTGTACTTGACAACTACTCGTCCAGATATTTCTTTTCCCGTTCAACAGTTGAGTCAGTTTGTTAGCACTCCTACTTCGGACCACTTTGCTGCTGCTACTCGTGTGCTGCGTTACTTAAAAGGGTGCCCTGCAACTGGTTTATTCTTTGCTTCTGATTCCTCTCTACAGCTAAGTGGTTTCTCCGATTCCGATTGGGCCTGTTGTCCTGATACTAGGAGGTCTATTACTGGTTTTTGTATCTTCCTTGGTTCCTCATTGATTGCTTGGCGTTCCAAGAAGCAACCAACAGTGTCGCGATCGTCTAGTGAAGCTGAGTATAGGGCTCTTGCTTCCATCACGTGTGAACTTCAATGGATTACCTATCTTCTTCGAGATCTTGATGTCCCATGTAGTTCTGCTGCTCCTGTGTATTGTGACAATGTCTCCGCCATTTATCTAGCAAAGAACCCTACTCTTCATGAACGGTCCAAGCACATTGAGCTTGATATTCATGTCACGCGCGAGAAACTACATTCTGGTCTCCTGCGCCTTTTTCCTGTATCTTCTTCTGCTCAGTTGGCGGACCTTTTTACCAAGGCTCTACATCCAGCTCCCTTTGCTACCATGGTTGGCAAGCTTGGTCTTCGGAATGTCCTTCGTCCCGCTTGTGGGGGGGTATCAACAAATACATCAGCCGAACCTGAAGCTTCTCCACATATAGCTGACGTGTGCTGACTCTAACTAACTCCTAGCTTTGTGGAATTAGTTTGCATTCTGTTGTAACAGCTTTATCAGTTTATCAGTTAGCTTAGTTAGTTTTTCTTCCATCTGCATAGTTAGTTTTGTTTCCTTCTTTCTGTTAGGATATGTATATATATAGGATAGTGTGTGATCCTTTCTTCATATCTTGAATAACATGAGTTCCAGAAGTATTCTTCTTGATAACATGTTCCTCCCCTTTCTTAGAGGTGAGGAAAATCATTGCACAAGCAGGCTAAGATTCA
>JAVKPL010008047.1:30000-32399 GCA_032173675.1 Gastrolobium villosum | reverse complement strand
GGGATTAATTTATTATTAATTTTTCAAGAGGCGTAATTTGAGAAAATCTGAAAAAAAATGGAAAATCGTACCCAGGCATCGAATTTTGATCTGGTTTTTTGCAAGCATCCATGCTTAAACAGATCCCCCACCCCACCCCCCTCCCTCCAAGTTTCATCGGATTTCATGGAAGGATTGATTTCTAATGAATTTTTGGAGCGGATGATGCCTGCTCCCCCCATATGTAATAGGCTTATATGCATTTGCCAATTTTGCACAAGTAGACCACTTTTTTTGCGAGGAGGAAGAAGGCCCAATTTGTAGAGGGTGGCCATCCGATCAAGACTAACAAGAGAATTGTTACGCCCACCCTATTTTTGCCAAATTCCATCGTTCTCCACACATAACAACCTCATTACTTTATAACTGACTCATTAATATCAATCAATGAATAACATAACTCCACACATGACAGCCTCATTACTCCACACATAACAGCCTCATTACTTTATAACTGACTCATTAATATCAATCAATGAATAACATAACTCCACACATAACAGCCTCATTACTTTATAACTAACTCATTAATATCATCCAAGTTTCATCCCGCATCGCAATCCTCTTCATTGATCTGAATAACATAACTCCACACGTAACAGCCTCATTACTTTATAACTGACTCATTAATCATTGATATAAATAACATAACTCCACACATAACAGCCTCATTACTTTATAACTAACTCATTAATATCATCCAAGTTTCATCCCGCATCGCAATCCTCTTCATTGATCTGAATAACATAACTCCACACGTAACAGCCTCATTACTTTATAACTGACTCATTAATCATTGATATGAATAACATAACTCCACACATAACAGCCTCATTACTTTATAACTAACTCATTAATATCATCCAAGTTTCATCCCGCATCGCAATCCTCTTCATTGATCTGAATAACATAACTCCACACGTAACAGCCTCATTACTTTATAACTGACTCATTAATCATTGATATGAATAACATAACTCCACACATAACAGCCTCATTACTTTATAACTAACTCATTAATATCATCCAAGTTTCATCCCGCATCGCAATCCTCTTCATTGATCTGAATAACATAACTCCACACGTAACAGCCTCATTACTTTATAACTGACTCATTAATCATTGATATGAATAACATAACTCCACACATAACAGCCTCATTACTTTATAACTAACTCATTAATATCATCCAAGTTTCATCCCGCATCGCAATCCTCTTCATTGATCTGAATAACTTAACTCCACACGTAACAGCCTCATTACTTTATAACTGACTCATTAATCATTGATATGAATAACATAACTCCACACATAACAGCCTCATTACTTTATAACTAACTCATTAATATCATCCAAGTTTCATCCCGCATCGCAATCCTCTTCATTGATCTGAATAACATAACTCCACACGTAACAGCCTCATTACTTTATAACTGACTCATTAATCATTGATATGAATAACATAACTCCACACATAACAGCCTCATTACTTTATAACTAACTCATTAATATCATCCAAGTTTCATCCCGCATCGCAATCCTCTTCATTGATCTGAATAACATAACTCCACACGTAACAGCCTCATTACTTTATAACTGACTCATTAATATCATTGATATGAATAACATAACTCCACACATAACAGCCTCATTACTTTATAACTAACTCATTAATATCATCCAAGTTTCATCCCGCATCGCAATCCTCTTCATTGATCTGAATAACATAACTCCACACGTAACAGCCTCATTACTTTATAACTGACTCATTAATCATTGATATGAATAACATAACTCCACACATAACAGCCTCATTACTTTATAACTAACTCATTAATATCATCCAAGTTTCATCCCGCATCGCAATCCTCTTCATTGATCTGAATAACATAACTCCACACGTAACAGCCTCATTACTTTATAACTGACTCATTAATCATTGATATGAATAACATAACTCCACACATAACAGCCTCATTACTTTATAACTAACTCATTAATATCATCCAAGTTTCATCCCGCATCGCAATCCTCTTCATTGATCTGAATAACATAACTCCACACGTAACAGCCTCATTACTTTATAACTGACTCATTAATCATTGATATGAATAACATAACTCCACACATAACAGCCTCATTACTTTATAACTAACTCATTAATATCATCCAAGTTTCATCCCGCATCGCAATCCTCTTCATTGATCTGAATAACATAACTCCACACGTAACAGCCTCATTACTTTATAACTGACTCATTAATCATTGATATGAATAACATAACTCCACACATAACAGCCTCATTACTTTATAACTAACTCATTAATATCATCCAAGTTTCATCCCGCATCGCAATCCTC
>JAVKPL010008047.1:12500-22500 GCA_032173675.1 Gastrolobium villosum | reverse complement strand
TTATTCATCCATTTTCGACGGAATACATTTTTCGCCAAAAATCTTCAACGGAATCCATTTTTCGTCAAAAAACTTAATAAAATCAATTTCTTTTGCATTTATTTTATTCATCCATTTTCGACGGAATTCATTTTCCGTCAAAAATCTTCGACGGAATCCATTTTTCGTCGAATAAAATCAATTTCTTTTGCATTTATTTTATTCATCCATTTTCGACGGAATTTTTCCATCGAAAAATTTCACAAATCAATTTCTTTTGCATTTATTTTATTCATCCGTTTTCGATGGAATACATTTTTCGTCAAAAATCTTCGACGGAATCCATTTTTCGTCGATAAACTTCATAAAATAAATTTCTTTTGCATTTATTGTATTCATCCATTTTCAACGGAATTCATTTTCCGTCAAAAATCTTCGACGGAATTCGTCGAAAAACTTCATAAAATCAATTTCTTTTGCATTTATTTTAATTATCCATTTTCGACGGAATCCGTTTTCCATCTAAAAATTTCACAATATCAATTTCTTTTGCATTTATTTTATTCATCCATTTTCGACGGAATTAATTTTCCGTCGAAAAACTTCACAAAATAAATTTCTTTTGCATTAATTTAATTCATCCATTTTCGACGGAATACATTTTCCGTCCAAAATCTTCGACGGAAACCATTTTCCGTCGAAAAACTTACAAAATCAATTTCCTTTGTATTTATTTTATTAATCTGTTTTCGACGGAATTCTTTTTCCGTCGAAAAACTTCACAAAATCAATTTCTTTTGCATTTATTTTATTCATCCATTTTCGACGGAATTCATTTTCCGTCAAAAATCTTCGTCGAAATCCATTTTCACAAAATCAAAAATTTTCTTTTGCATTTATTTTATTCATCCGTTTTCGACGGAATACATTTTCCGTCAAAAATCTTCACAAAATCAATTTCTTTTGCATTTATTTTATTAATCCGTTTTCTCGAAACTTCACAAAATCAATTTCTTTTGCATTTATTTTATTCATCTTTTTCGACGGAATTCATTTTTCGTCAAAAATTTCACAAAATCAATTTCTTTTGCATTTATTTTATTCATCCGTTTTCGACGGAATTCATTTTCCGTCAAAAATCTTCGACATAAAAAAATTCACAAAATCAATTTCTTTTGCATTTATTTTATTCATCCATTTTCGACGGAATTCATTTTCCATCAAAAATCTTCGACGGAATCCATTTTCCGTCGAAAAACTTCACAAAATCAATTTCTTTTGCATTTATTTTATTCATCCGTTTTCGACGGAATTCATTTTCCATCAAAAATCTTCGACGGAATCCATTTTCCGTCTTTCACAAAATCAATTTCTTTTGCATTTATTTTATTAATTTTCGAAAACTTCACAAAATCAATTTCTTTTGCATTTATTTTATTCATCCATTTTCGACGGAATTCATTTTCCGTCAAAAATCTTCGACAAATTTTCCGTCATCAATTTTTTTGAAAAACTACACAAAATCAATTTCTTTTGCATTTATTTTATTCATCCGTTTTCGATGGAATACATTTTTCGTCAAAAATCTTCGACGAAATCCATTTTTCGTCGATAAACTTCATAAAATAAATTTCTTTTGCATTTATTGTATTCATCCATTTTCAACGGAATTCATTTTCAGTCAAAAATCTTCGACGGAATTAGTCGAAAAACTTCATAAAATCAATTTCTTTTGCATTTATTTTATTCATCCATTTTCGACGGAATCCGTTTTCCAATCTAAAAATTTCACAATATCAATTTCTTTTGCATTTATTTTATTCATCCATTTTCGACGGAATTAATTTTCCGTTTCAAAAATTTTTTCTTCACAAAATCAATTTCTTTTCCATTTATTTTATTCATCCATTTTCGACGGAATACATTTTCCGTCAAAAATCTTCGACGGAAACCATTTTCCGTCGAAAAACTTACAAAATCAATTTCCTTTGTATTTATTTTATTAATCTGTTTTCGACGCAATTCTTTTTCCGTCGAAAAACTTCACAAAATCAATTTCTTTTGTATTTATTTTAGTCATCCGTTTTCGACGGAATACATTTTTCGTCAAAAATGTTCGACGGAATCCATTTTTCGTCGATAAACTTCATAAAATAAATTTCTTTTGCATTTATTGTATTCATCCATTTTCAACGGAATTCATTTTCCGTCAAAAATCTTCTACGGAATTCGTCGAAAAACTTCATAAAATCAATTTCTTTTGCATTTATTTTATTCATCCATTTTCGACGGAATCCGTTTTCCATCTAAAAATATCACAATATCAATTTCTTTTGCATTTATTTTATTCATCCATTTTCGACGGAATTAATTTTCCGTCGAAAAACTTCACAAAATAAATTTCTTTTGCTTTAATTTAATTCATCCATTTTCGACGGAATACATTTTCCGTCAAAAATCTTCGACGGAAACCATTTTCTGTCGAAAAACTTACAAAATCAATTTCCTTTGTATTTATTTTATTAATCTGTTTTCGACGAAATTCTTTTTCCGTCGAAAAACTTCACAAAATCAATTTCTTTTGTATTTATTTTAGTCATCCATTTTCGACGGAATTCATTTTTCGTCAAAAATCTTCGTCGAAATCCATTTTCCGTCGAAAAACTTCACAAAATCAATTTCTTTTGCAATTATTTTATTCATCCGTTTTCGACGGAATTCATTTTCCGTCAAAAATCTTCAACGGAATCCATTTTTCGTTGATAAACTTCATAAAATCAATTTCTTTTGCATATATTTTATTCATCCATTTTCGACGGAATTCATTGTCTGTCAAAAATCTTCGACGGCATATATTTTCTGTCGAAAAAATTCACAAAATCAATTTCTTTTGCATTTATTTTATTCATCCATTTTCGACGGAATTCATTTTCCATCAAAAATCTTCGACGGAATCCATTTTCCGTCGAAAAACTTAACAAAATCAATTTCTTTCATTCATCCATTATCGACGGAATTCATTTTCCATCAAAAAATTTCGACGGAATCCATTTTCCGTCTAAAAACTTCACAAAATCAATTTCTTTTGCATTTATTTTATTAATCCATTTTCGACGAAATTCTTTTTCCGTCGAAAAACTTCACAAAATCAATTTCTTTTGCATTTATTTTATTCATCCATTTTCGACGGAATTCATTTTCCGTCAAAAATCTTCGACGGAATCCATTTTCCGTCAAAAATCTTCTACGGAATCCATTTTCCGACGAAAAACTACACAAAATCAAATTCTTTTGCATTTATTTTATTCATCCGTTTTCGATGGAATACATTTTTCGTCAAAAATCTTCGACGAAATCCATTTTTCGTCGATAAACTTCATAAAATAAATTTCTTTTGCATTTATTGTATTCATCCATTTTCAACGGAATTCATTTTCAGTCAAAAATCTTCGACGGAATTCGTCGAAAAACTTCATAAAATCAATTTCTTTTGCATTTATTTTATTCATCCATTTTCGACGGAATCCGTTTTCCATCTAAAAATTTCATAATATCAATTTCTTTTGCATTTATTTTATTCATCCATTTTCGACGGAATTAATTTTCCGTCGAAAAACTTCACAAAATAAATTTCTTTTGCTTTAATTTAATTCATCCATTTTCGACGGAATACATTTTCCGTCAAAAATCTTCGACGGAAACCATTTTCCGTCGAAAAACTTACAAAATCAATTTCCTTTGTATTTATTTTATTAATCTGTTTTCGACGCAATTCTTTTTCCGTCGAAGAACTTCACAAAATCAATTTCTTTTGTATTTATTTTAGTCATCCATTTTCGACGGAATTCATTTTTCGTCAAAAATCTTCGTCGGAACCCATTTTCCGTCGAAAAACTTCACAAAATCAATTTCTTTTGCAATTATTTTATTCATCCGTTTTCGACGGAATTCATTTTCCGTCAAAAATTTCACAAAATCAATTTCTTTTGCATTTATTTTATTAATCCGTTTTCTACAGAATACATTTTTCGTCAAAAATCTTCGACGGAATCCATTTTTCGTCGATAAACTTCATAAAATCAATTTCTTTTGCATTTATTTTATTCATCCATTTTCGACGGAATTCATTTTCCGTCCAAAATCTTCGACGGAATCCATTTTCGTCAAAAAACTTCACAAAATCAATTTCTTTTGCATTTATTTTATTCATCCATTTTCGACGGAATTCATTTTCCGTCAAAAATCTTCACAAAATCAATTTCTTTTGCATTTATTTTATTCATCCGTTTTCGATGGAATACATTTTTCGTCAAAAATCTTCGACGAAATCCATTTTTCGTCGATAAACTTCATAAAATAAATTTCTTTTGCATTTATTGTATTCATCCATTTTCAACGGAATTCATTTTCAGTCAAAAATCTTCGACGGAATTAGTCGAAAAACTTCATAAAATCAATTTCTTTTGCATTTATTTTATTCATCCATTTTCGACGGAATCCGTTTTCCATCTAAAAATTTCACAATATCAATTTCTTTTGCATTTATTTTATTCATCCATTTTCGACGGAATTAATTTTCCGTTGAAAAACTTCACAAAATAAATTTCTTTTGCATTAATTTAATTCATCCATTTTCGACGGAATACATTTTTCGTCAAAAATCTTCGACGGAAACCATTTTCCGTCGAAAAACTTACAAAATCAATTTCCTTTGTATTTATTTTATTAGTCTGTTTTCGACGCAATTCTTTTTCCGTCGAAAAACTTCACAAAATCAATTTCTTTTGTATTTATTTTAGTCATCCATTTTCGACGGAATTCATTTTTCGTCAAAAATCTTCGTCGGAATCCATTTTCCGTCGAAAAACTTCATAAAATCAATTTCTTTTGCATTTATTTTATTCATCCATTTTCGACGGAATCCATTTTCCATCAAAAAATTTCTACGAAATTCATTTTCCGTCAAAAAACTTCAAAAAATCAATTTCTTTTGCATTTATTTCATTCATCCGTTTTCGACGCAATTCTTTTTCCGTCGAAAAACATCACAAAATCAATTTCTTTTGCATTTATTTTATTCATCCGTTTTCGACGGGATACATTTTTCGTCAAAAATCTTCGACGAAATCCATTTTCCGTCGAAAAACTTCACAAAACCAATTTCTTTTGCATTTATTTTATTCATCCATTTTCGACGTAATCCGTTTTCAGTCGAAAATCTTCACAAAATCAATTTCTTTTGCATTTATTTTATTCATCCGTTTTCGATGGAATTCATTTTCCGTCAAAAGTCTTCGACGGAATCCATTTTTCGTCAAAAATCTTCTACGGAATCCATTTTCCGTCGAAAAACTTCACAAAATAAATTTCTTTTGCATTTATTTTATTCATCCGTTTTCGACGGAATTTGTTTTCCGTCGAAAAACTTCACAAAATCAATTTCTTTTGCATTTATTTTATTCATCCGTTTTCGACGGAATATATTTTTCGTCAATAATCTTCGACGGAATCCTTTTTCCATCGAAAAACTTCATAAAATCAATTTCTTTTGCATTTATTTTATTCATCCATTTTCGACCGAATTCATTTTCCGTCAAAAATCTTCGACGGAATCTATTTTCCATCGAAAAACTTCACAAAATCAATTTCTTTTGCATTTATTTTATTCATCCGTTTTCGACGGAATTCATTTTCTGTCAAAAATCTTCGACGGAATCCATTTTCCATCAAAAAATTTCTACGAAATTCATTTTCCGTCAAAAAACTTCAAAAAATCAATTTCTTTTGCATTTATTTCATTCATCCGTTTTCGACGCAATTCTTTTTCCGTCGAAAAACATCACAAAATCAATTTCTTTTGCATTTATTTTATTCATCCGTTTTCGACGGGATACATTTTTCGTCAAAAATCTTCGACGAAATCCATTTTCCGTCGAAAAACTTCACAAAACCAATTTCTTTTGCATTTATTTTATTCATCCATTTTCGACGTAATCCGTTTTCAGTCGAAAATCTTCACAAAATCAATTTCTTTTGCATTTATTTTATTCATCCGTTTTCGACGGAATTCATTTTCCGTCAAAAGTCTTCGACGGAATCCATTTTCCGTCAAAAATCTTCTACGGAATCCATTTTCCGTCGAAAAACTTCACAAAATAAATTTCTTTTGCATTTATTTTATTCATCCGTTTTTGACGGAATTTGTTTTCCGTCGAAAAACTTCACAAAATCAATTTCTTTTGCATTTATTTTATTCATCCATTTTCGACGGAATTCATTTTCCATCAAAAATCTTCGACGGAATCTATTTTCCGTCGAAAAACTTCACAAAATCAATCTCTTTTGCATTTATTTTATTCATCCGTTTTCGACGGAATTCATTTTCTGTCAAAAATCTTCGACGGAATCCATTTTCCATCAAAAATCTTCTACGAAATTCGTTTTCCATCGAAAAAATTCAAAAAATCAATTTCTTTTGCATTTATTTTATTAATCCGTTTTCGACGCAATTCTTTTTCCGTCGAAAAACATCACAAAATCAATTTCTTTTGCATTTATTTTATTCATCCGTTTTCGACGGAATACATTTTCCGTCAAAAATCTTCTACCTAATCCATTTTCCGTCGAAAAACCTCACAAAATCAATTTCTTTTGCATTTATTTTATTCATCCATTTTCGATGGAATTCATTTTTCGTCAAAAATCTTCGACGAAATCCATTTTCCGTCAAAAATCTCACAAAATCAATTTCTTTGGCATTTATTTTATTCATCCGTTTTCGACGGAATTTATTTTCCGTCGAAAAACTTCACAAAACCAATTTCTTTTGTATTTATTTTATTCATCCGTTTTCGACGGAATAAATTTTTCGTCAAGAATCTTCGACGGAATCCTTTTTCCGTCGAAAAACTTCACAAAACCAATTTCTTTTGTATTTATTTTATTCATCCGTTTTCGACGGAATAAATTTTTCGTCAAGAATCTTCTACGGAATCCATTTTCCGTCGAAAAACTTCACAAAATAAATTTCTTTTGCATTTATTTTATTCATCCGTTTTCGACGGAATTTGTTTTCCGTCGAAAAACTTCACAAAATCAATTTCTTTTGCATTTATTTTATTCATCCGTTTTCGACGGAATACATTTTTCGTCCAAAATCTTCAACGGAATCCTTTTTTCGTCGAAAAACTTCATAAAATCAATTTCTTTTGCATTTATTTTATTCATCCATTTTCGACAGAATTCATTTTCCGTCAAAAATCTTCGACGGAATCTATTTTCCGTCGAAAAACTTCACAAAATCAATTTCTTTTGCATTTATTTTATTCATCCGTTTTCAACGGAATTCATTTTCTGTCAAAAATCTTCGACGGAATCCATTTTCCATCAAAAAATTTCTACGAAATTCATTTTCCGTCAAAAAACTTCAAAAAATCAATTTCTTTTGCATTTATTTTATTAATCCGTTTTCGACGCAATTCTTTTTCCGTCGAAAAACTTCACAAAATCAATTTCTTTGGCATTTATTTTATTCATCCGTTTTCGACGGAATACATTTTCCGTCAAAAATCTTCGACCGAATCCATTTTCCGTCGAAAAACTTCACAAAATCAATTTCTTTTGCATTTATTTTATTCATCCGTTTTCGATGGAATTCATTTTCCGTCAAAAATCTTCGACGGAATCCATTTTCCGTCAAAAATCTTCACAAAAACAATTTCTTTTGCATTTATTTTAATCATCCGTTTTCGACGGAATTTGTTTTCCGTCGAAAAACTTCACAAAATCAATTTCTTTTGCATTTATTTTATTCATCCGTTTTCGAAGGAATACATTTTTCGTCGAAAAACCTCAGAAAATCAATTTCTTTTGCATTTATTTTATTAATACGTTTTCGATGGAATTCATTTGCCGTCAAAAATTTTCGACGGAATCCATTTTCCGTCAAAAATCTTCTACGGAATCCATTTTCAGTCGAAAAACTTCACAAAATCAATTTCTTTTGCATTTATTTTATTCATCCGTTTTCGACGGAATTTGTTTTCCGTCGGAAAACTTCACAAAATCAATTTATTTTGCATTTATTTTATTCATCCGTTTTCGACGTAATACATTTTTCGTCAAAAATCTTCGACGGAATACATTTTGCGTCGAAAAACTTGATAAAATCAATTTCTTTTGCATTTATTTTATTCATCCGTTTTCGGCGAAATTCATTTTCTGTCAAAAATCTTCGACGGAATCCATTTTCCATCAAAAATCTTCTACGAAATTCATTTTTCGTCGAAAAACTTCAAAAAATCAATTTCTTTTGCATTTATTTTATTAATCCGTTTTCGACGCAATTCTTTTTCCGTCGAAAAACTTCACAAAATCAACTTATTTTGCATTTATTTTATTCATCCGTTTTCGACGGAATACATTTTCCGTCAAAAATCTTCGACCGAATCAATTTTCCGTTCGAAAAACTTCACAAAACCAATTTCTTTTTCATTTATATTATTCATCCGTTTTCGATGGAATTCATTTTCCGTCAAAAATCTTCGACGGAATCCATTTTCCGTCAAAAATCTTCACAAAAACAATTTCTTTTGCATTTATTTTATTCATCCGTTTTCGACGGAATTTGTTTTCCGTCGAAAAACTTCACAAAATCAATTTCTTTTGCATTTATTTTATTCATCTGTTTTCGACGGAATACATTTTCGTCAAAAATGTTCGACGGAATCCATTTTTCATAGAAAAACTTCATAAAATCAATTTCTTATGCATTTATTTTATTCATCCATTTTCGACGGAATTCATTTTCCGTCAAAAATCTTCGACGGAATCCATTTTCCGTCGAAAAACTTCACAAAATGAATTTCTTTTGCATTTACTTTATTCATCCGTTTTCGAAGGAATTCATTTTCCATCAAAAATCTTCGACGGAAACAATTTTCCCTCAAAAATCTTCTACGGAATCCATTTTCCGTCGAAAAACTTCATTTTCGACGGAATTCACTTTCCGTTAAAAATCTTCACAAAATCAATTTCTTTTGCATTTATTTTATTCATCCATTTTCGACGGAATTCATTTTCCGTCAAAAATCTTCGACGACATACTTTTTTCGTCGAAAAATTTCATAAAATCAATTTCTTTTGCATTTATTTTATTCATCCATTTTCGACGGTATTCGTTTTCCGTCCAAAATCTTCGACGGAATCCATTTTCCGTCGAAAAACATCACAAAATCAATTTCTTTTGCATTTATTTTATTCATCCATGTTCGATGGAATTTATTTTCCGTCAAAAATCTTCGACGGAATCCATTTTCCGTCAAAAATCTTCACAAAATCAATTTCATTTGCATTTATTTTATGCATCCGTTTTCGACGGAATTTGTTTTCCGTCGAAAAACTTCACAAAATCAATTTCTTTTGCATTTATTTTATTCATCCGTTTTCGACGGAATTCATTTTCTGTCAAAAATCTTCGACGGAATCCATTTTCCATCAAAAAATTTCTACGAAATTCATTTTCCGTCAAAAAACTTCAAAAAATCAATTTCTTTTGCATTTATTTCATTCATCCGTTTTCGACGCAATTCTTTTTCCGTCGAAAAACATCACAAAATCAATTTCTTTTGCATTTATTTTATTCATCCGTTTTCGACGGGATACATTTTTCGTCAAAAATCTTCGACGAAATCCATTTTCCGTCCAAAATCTTCGACGGAATCCATTTTCCGTCGAAAATCTTCACAAAATCAATTTCTTTTGCATTTATTTTATTCATCCGTTTTCGATGGAATTCATTTTCCGTCAAAAGTCTTCGACGGAATCCATTTTCCGTCAAAAATCTTCTACGGAATCCATTTTCCGTCGAAAAACTTCACAAAATAAATTTCTTTTGCATTTATTTTATTCATCCGTTTTTGACGGAATTTGTTTTCCGTCGAAAAACTTCACAAAATCAATTTCTTTTGCATTTATTTTATTCATCCATTTTCGACGGAATTCATTTTCCATCAAAAATCTT
>JAVKPL010008047.1:0-2500 GCA_032173675.1 Gastrolobium villosum | reverse complement strand
TTCATTGATCTGAATAACATAACTCCACACATAACAGCCTCATTACTCCACACATAACAGCCTCATTACTTTATAACTGACTCATTAATCATTGATATGAATAACATAACTCCACACATAACAGCCTCATTACTTTATAACTAACTCATTAATATCATCCAAGTTTCATCCCGCATCGCAATCCTCTTCATTGATCTGAATAACATAACTCCACACGTAACAGCCTCATTACTTTATAACTGACTCATTAATCATTGATATGAATAACATAACTCCACACATAACAGCCTCATTACTTTATAACTAACTCATTAATATCATCCAAGTTTCATCCCGCATCGCAATCCTCTTCATTGATCTGAATAACTAAACTCCACACGTAACAGCCTCATTACTTTATAACTGACTCATTAATCATTGATATGAATAACATAACTCCACACATAACAGCCTCATTACTTTATAACTAACTCATTAATATCATCCAAGTTTCATCCCGCATCGCAATCCTCTTCATTGATCTGAATAACATAACTCCACACGTAACAGCCTCATTACTTTATAACTGACTCATTAATCATTGATATGAATAACATAACTCCACACATAACAGCCTCATTACTTTATAACTAACTCATTAATATCATCCAAGTTTCATCCCGCATCGCAATCCTCTTCATTGATCTGAATAACATAACTCCACACGTAACAGCCTCATTACTTTATAACTGACTCATTAATCATTGATATGAATAACATAACTCCACACATAACAGCCTCATTACTTTATAACTAACTCATTAATATCATCCAAGTTTCATCCCGCATCGCAATCCTCTTCATTGATCTGAATAACATAACTCCACACGTAACAGCCTCATTACTTTATAACTGACTCATTAATCATTGATATGAATAACATAACTCCACACATAACAGCCTCATTACTTTATAACTAACTCATTAATATCATCCAAGTTTCATCCCGCATCGCAATCCTCTTCATTGATCTGAATAACATACCTCCACACGTAACAGCCTCATTACTTTATAACTGACTCATTAATCATTGATATGAATAACATAACTCCACACATAACAGCCTCATTACTTTATAACTAACTCATTAATATCATCCAAGTTTCATCCCGCATCGCAATCCTCTTCATTGATCTGAATAACATAACTCCACACGTAACAGCCTCATTACTTTATAACTGACTCATTAATCATTGATATGAATAACATAACTCCACACATAACAGCCTCATTACTTTATAACTAACTCATTAATATCATCCAAGTTTCATCCCGCATCGCAATCCTCTTCATTGATCTGAATAACATAACTCCACACGTAACAGCCTCATTACTTTATAACTGACTCATTAATCATTGATATGAATAACATAACTCCACACATAACAGCCTCATTACTTTATAACTAACTCATTAATATCATCCAAGTTTCATCCCGCATCGCAATCCTCTTCATTGATCTGAATAACATAACTCCACACGTAACAGCCTCATTACTTTATAACTGACTCATTAATCATTGATATGAATAACATAACTCCACACATAACAGCCTCATTACTTTATAACTAACTCATTAATATCATCCAAGTTTCATCCCGCATCGCAATCCTCTTCATTGATCTGAATAACTTAACTCCACACGTAACAGCCTCATTACTTTATAACTGACTCATTAATCATTGATATGAATAACATAACTCCACACATAACAGCCTCATTACTTTATAACTAACTCATTAATATCATCCAAGTTTCATCCCGCATCGCAATCCTCTTCATTGATCTGAATAACTAAACTCCACACGTAACAGCCTCATTACTTTATAACTGACTCATTAATCATTGATATGAATAACATAACTCCACACATAACAGCCTCATTACTTTATAACTAACTCATTAATATCATCCAAGTTTCATCCCGCATCGCAATCCTCTTCATTGATCTGAATAACATAACTCCACACGTAACAGCCTCATTACTTTATAACTGACTCATTAATCATTGATATGAATAACATAACTCCACACATAACAGCCTCATTACTTTATAACTAACTCATTAATATCATCCAAGTTTCATCCCGCATCGCAATCCTCTTCATTGATCTGAATAACTTAACTCCACACGTAACAGCCTCATTACTTTATAACTGACTCATTAATCATTGATATGAATAACATAACTCCACACATAACAGCCTCATTACTTTATAACTAACTCATTAATATCATCCAAGTTTCATCCCGCATCGCAATCCTCTTCATTGATCTGAATAACATAACTCCACACGTAACAGCCTCATTACTTTATAACTGACTCATTAATCATTGATATGAATAACATAACTCCACACATAACAGCCTCATTACTTTATAACTAACTCATTAATATCATCCAAGTTTCATCCCGCATCGCAATCCTCTTCATTGATCTGAATAACTAACTCCACACGTA